>JAUJYZ010000385.1:187500-217500 GCA_033675265.1 Actinostola sp. cb2023 | reverse complement strand
ACAGTTATTACCAATACAAGAAATACGTAACGTTGTCCTTCAGTTATTACGTAGACAATGACCACAAAAGTGTACACAGTTATTACCAATACAAGAAATACGTAACGTTGTCCTTCAGTTATTACGTTGACAATGACCACAAAAGTGTACACAGTTATTACCAATACAAGAAATACGTAATGCTGTCCTTCAGTTATCACTTAGACAATGACCACAAAAGTGTACACAGTTATTACCAATACAAGAAAAACGTAACGCTGTCCTTCAGTTATTACGTAGACAATGACCACAAAAGTGTACACAGTTATTACCAATACAAGAAATGCGTAACGCTGTCATTCAGTTATTACGTAGACAATGACCACAAAAGTGTACACAGTTATTACCAATACAAGAAATGCGTAACGCTGTCATTCAGTTATTACGTAGACAATGACCACAAAAGTGTACACAGTTATTAGCAATACAAGAAATACGTAACGCTGTCCTTCAGTTATTACGTAGACAATGACCACAAAAGTGTATACACAGAGGTATTACCAATACAAGAAATATGTAATGCTGTCCTTCAGTTATCACTTAGACAATGACCACAAAAGTGTACACAGTTATTACCAATACAAGAAAAACGTAACGCTGTCCTTCAGTTATTACGTAGACAATGACCACAAAAGTGTACACAGTTATTACCAATACAAGAAATGCGTAACGCTGTCATTCAGTTATTACGTAGACAATGACCACAAAAGTGTACACAGTTATTACCAATACAAGAAATGCGTAACGCTGTCATTCAGTTGTTACGTAGACAATGACCACAAAAGTGTACACAGTTATTAGCAATACAAGAAATACGTAACGCTGTCCTTCAGTTATTACGTAGACAATGACCACAAAAGTGTATACACAGAGGTATTACCAATACAAGAAATATGTAACGCTGTCCTTCAGTTATTACGTAGACAATGATCACAAAATTGTACACAGTTATTACCAATACACAAATAATGACGTAATGTGACTACAACTACCAATGCTTGCGAATTTTCTTATTTTTCTAGATTTGTATTCGCTCGTGAGGTAATTCATTCAATTGTAAATTACGCAATTCAGTTTTAGCTGCCAAGTAATGTTTAATAAACAGTTCACAATTCACTAAGACAAAGGGTCCTAATTATCTCACAAAAGAAGATGCGCAAAGCATTCTGGTACTGAGTTGTAGTCATAATACGTCATCATGCATAATGTCTATTATCATCCAAAATAGTGCGATTAATGCTTTTAAGTAATTTAAAAATTAATTAATTAATTAATGCTTTTAAGTTATTTAAAAATCGCGATATTTTTAGCCAATCAGATTGTAGGATATTTACTAGCGATTTGAAAATGAATATGAGTATAAAATAAAATAACCAGTTGATCGACGCCATGTTTGCCTCGAAAATTGTGTTTCTTTTAAGTGAACATATTAAACATTCTTGTCTCTGCTGAAGCAGCTGCCATCGGGTAAAATTGGCTGTCATTTCCGCTAATTCGCTATTTCGCTATTTCCGCTAATTCGCTATTGCGCTATTTCGCTAATTAGCATAACATATGAGCCCGCGAATCGGATTTCCAGGTCACAAAAGACGTAGATTTACAGTAAACACGCGTGAATCCATACTTTCAAAGAATCATAGTAAATTGTAGCCGCTGATAGAAAAAATATATACAGTGGAAAACAAAACTAATACGACAGTAAAATGACTTCATGTAGTCCTTGCCAACATGTATACATTTTGCGCATGCGTTAGAATTCAGATTTGAAAGTGATTTGCCGCCATTTTCTTTGCAAATTGCACTGCGGTGGGAGATTTAGTGAGCGATCTTCGTCTCCAGAATGATGTTCAAGAAAATATTTGAAAGGAAATCAATAGTCTGCCTACTTTTGTTTTACTGTAGATGATTTGTTTCCGTATAAGGGTCGTAGATGATAAAATATCAAGGAACAAAATCCGCCAAAACAAGGAGTTATCCTAAAACCAGCTACATTGTCCTTTGGGTTTATTCTCATCGAAGATGATTTCAAGAGATACTTCACAGTGAACGTTAGTACTGACACATTGAAGGTCACATTCTGTGAATTTGAGTTCTCTACTTTCAAGTATTCTCAAAGTATTTTGCTCGGTTCAGTTGGGTATTTATCATTTTTGCACGTGTTTTCCTAACATTCGTCCCTAAAGTACAATACTTATTAACTCGTCCCCCAGCCGAAAATAGCACAAATTGACTTCTTCTAAGCTTATTCTTTGCATTCGAGAACTTATTTTAAGCTGAAAAATTGTCCCTCAATGTGATATCGTATTATTTTGGTACTATGGTATCAGTACACTCTATTTGTTATGATTTTGACTGATTTTCATCGCTGGTGTATACCATATTACAAACACTCTATGTGTTGAAGTTTATTGTAAAGGATAGCTTAATTCTTCATTTTTATGGACTTCTTAGAATCAGTTGTAAACCGTTTGATATAAGTTTGATTCACATTGAGTTTTTATTCAGCATTGTGTTTGCGAATCGTTTATCTGAATTGGTGACGTGTCAAACTGAATTATAAGAAAACCTCTCTTAGTAGCTCACCCCCCAGCAATTTTCTTCCGTGATTTATTGCTTCACTCATGCTAGTTTCGTAAGGTCTTGTTTATTGGAGTTGAAAAATTGTCCCTCTTGCTTTGCGGTGGATTTGAAGTGTCCAAGTATCACTCATTCATCCGACTTCTCCGTAGAAATGTTGCCATGTTTTGGCGGATTTTGTTCCATTATACGAAAAAAAATATTCACAGCACCACAAAAGTAGGCGGACTATTAATTTCCTTTCAATGATTTTCTAAAACTTCATTCTAGAGACGTAGATTGCTCACTAAATCTTCCACAGCAGTGCACTTGGCAAAACAATAGCGATACTTCATGTTTACAAACATTAACATTGTGATGTAAATTGCCAACCATTTCCACAAAGACTTCTCACACGTTTTGTTTCAACAGCCAATCGATCTCTGGTTGGCACATCGTTGGCACATGAATGACAAAAGCTGAAGTATCGATTATGCAAATAGGTACTTCGAAATCTGAATCCAAACGCATGCGCAGACAAAATGTACACATGCTGTCCTTGCCTTGATATTCCCTGTCGGTCTGCCGATTTTATTTCCGTAAACATGGCTCAAAGATGGCGTCCTAATGTATATGAAGTACAACATTGGTGTACTTTGCGAAGGTCCACAATAAACAAAAGTCACTCGAATGAGTGAATGTGTCTACTGCTAGTTATAAATGTCAAAATATGTCATGTGAGAAGAGGTTCCCATATACACCTATTCCAATAAACGTTGATCACGGACGATCTGAAACGGATGATCTGAGACCGAGAGGAATTGTGGGCCGGGCGTGATATTATAATAATTCGTAAGATAGTCAGCATCAAACCCCAACACTTTTGCCACTTCTAGTGAGCACTTTGATGGATCATGCAAATATAAGCTCAGCTCACAATTCCGTTTGGTCCCAGATCATCCATTTCAGATCGTCCGTGATCAACGTTTATTGGAATAGGTGTATTCACTGTATTGGCGAAACGTCTAGGCAAACGCGATCTGTCACGGTGGCGAAACGGCCGTAATTCGTGGAATTAGTTCCCAGTCTTTTCTCTTTCTTTTGTTAACATTACGGACGGACTTACATCTGGAGATACTTCATGTCAGACTTCGTACATTTTACTTTATCAACATATATAGTGACATTTCACTAATTTTAACAGACATGAAGTATTTCCGCAAAACTCGATGACAGCCGGTCTACAGCTGGTTCTCAGCAGTAGACACAAAAATTGTACAGCTGGATTTTGATGCACATATATAGCTGTTCAAAAGCCTAGACTCTTCCACAGTCCCCGCTCGGCCGTTGCACTCTCTCGCATAGGGACTGTAATGGTACAATGCCGAAAGGGATTATGATGCCATGATGCCTTGCGAAACGAAAAACAGGAATCCCAACGACGATCAACACGGTTGAGGTTTCCACAGGCAGCCCAAAACAGACATGCATTTATTACGGTATGAGACATCAACACGAACCAACAACTGATAAAATAAGTAACTAAAATATAACAAATATATACATAAACAAAGTCACCTTTATTTACACTTATTTTGTGGTCTTTTTACGAGTCATTTAGTGGAATTTTTAGCCATCTGACCCGTCCCCGTAAGAAAAATGACAAGGCAGGAAATTAAAATAAGCTCCATGGCGAGTGTCGCTCACTCAAATGCTTTTATCTCCGTAGAAAATTCATCAAAGACCTATCATCCCCAAAGACGGCTAGATCGATAAATTTGCTCTCCATCCATACCTAATTTGTCTCGATGCAAGCGAGAAATTCGCGATAATCCAACATAATTCTACCCAAATCGCCGTCGAGTCGCCGTGTATAAATCCGGGATAAATCCGTACGTGACGTCTTGGCGGTACCGATTCTAGCCTGCGTAGCCCGGCGCAAAGGAAAAAAGGAGGGGAGAGAGAGGGGGAGGGGAGGGGAGGGGAAGGAGGAGGAGGGGACTGGGGAGGAGAGGAGAGAGGGAGCGCCTGCCGCCATCCTATTGTTTGCGCGTTATCCGCCTCTCGTCAAATGTCAATGGTGCTTGTCAAAAATCATCCAATCTGGCAAACTTCCGTTTGCTGTCAAATAATTCAAATGGCTATGTTATCAGTTGAAATCGAATAACCTCGAATAGTAAGCTACAATGTAACGTCTTCGAGACGAGACGAAAATAAACAAAGCATCAATCTTACACAAATATATTTAAACCTTCCTACAGAAGGAACTTGTACTAGCCGAAGGCCTTAGTGATATCGGGATGACTGTCTTTGTTTGAGTCTCGTCGGTGCTTTGTAAACCGTAGCTTCGTCAATTACCACTTTTTGTCCGTGGTACATTCGGCAGAGGCATACAATCGAATACTTTCCAGAAAGTATATCATCTATAAACCAGTATCAATACTGTTCCACGAGCCGGAGAGAGAAGAAGCCGTTAGACGTAACGACGCTACTATTACGATAAATTAATAAATCCTTTGTGGTCATGTTGTTGTTGTTACAATAGTACCAGAGCTAAATTTACAACGTCTGTTAAGTACTGCTCGTCGTCATTCGACACCTTCTCCTTCTCAACCAATGGGAATTCTACGTTCTCTGAGAGCACGTAGAAATACGATCAAACAATAGGATGGCGGCAGGCGCTCCCTACCTCCTCTCCTCCCCAATCCTCCCTCCCCGTCCTTCCTCCTCCTCCCCAGTCCCCCTTCCCCTCCCCTCCCCTCCCCTCCCTTTCTCTTCCCCTCCTTTTCTTCCCAGCGCCGGGCTACGCAGGCTATACCGAACCCAACGGTCGTCCTAATCAACCAATAAGAACCTTGATAAGTAGATCAGATCTACCAGCCAATCAGAATAACGCTACCATTGTGCCATTACAGTCCCTATGCGAGAGAGTGCAACGGCCGAGCGGGGACTGTGGAAGAGTCTATTCAAAAGCCCCGCATTTGTTTTCCGATTGGATAAATACGATGTGCGATTCTTTATAAGGGGGACTTCAACCAAAAAATGAATATTTTGAAAGCAAACGGAATAAACAGTTGAAAGTGTGCTATATATCACTTCGTTGTTGATTTTTCTCAAAAACGTTTTTAAAGTACGAAAAATTAAGGCTAACGTTTCCGTTCAGCAATCGGGAAAGTCCGGGATGCACTCGGAAATTGGTCGGAATGACGTCACAACAGGGAGTCACTTTCGCGGGACACCATGTTTGTTCAGTGTTGTGAGTTGTTATCTCCTTCTTTATTCGTTTCTCTGCTCTAAATGCCAACTTTTTGCACAGTTTCTGGAAGCGAAGAGACCTGCATTTGTTTCTGAAAGAAGCTGAAGACGAAAATTGATTATTTTTGTATTGAAAACATTGATCATGGCCGATTAGTGTGGGTTCGATTTTTAAGACGAACAAAAACCGCTCAAATAAGGACTGGCACTTCCAAGATTTATCTATTAAAATGATCGTTCAGCGTTTATAAAGAGAGAAAGACGTCGGGTATGTTTGCACTTCAATCTTCATTTACTGATTTAGCTAAGCCCACGGCTTCGATTCAGCTTTTTAATACTTCTAGCAGTTCTAGTTGTCAGTTGTGTTAGCTGTAAGCTTATATTTTTGCAATGAAGATTGGAATTTAAGAACTTTAAAAGTTATTAAAGCTTACTTACCAGCCTGAGCAAATGTACTTTTGTTACTGTTGTTGTTGACTTTATTGTATACTACTCTGTCTAGCTTTGGCTTTATCACATAATGTAAATACGTGTGTGCTCAATGACAATAAATTGAAAGCAATTCAGTTGCATGATTATATAAAGAGGCTAATTATTTCATTGTCATGACTGACATTTTAACCATTCTCTTCTCCTTGTCCTCCAGCCAGAGCTGACTCGTCATGCTGGAACCTTTAGAAAATTTAGTTTTTCCTACTGAGCGAGATTGTTGTGTGTTGTAAGCCTATAAAGATGGTGATTATCTGATAGTATAGTCCACAGGCTGGATGTCATAGTGCCAAGTTTGGGCTGTATTTATACTGTAGTATCAAACCGAAGCTAAATTGACATTCACCTAAATCCTAAATTGTCATTCACCTACATTCTGTATTCCAGGCCGGTTTGTTTCATTAATGAATGTCAATTTAGCTTCGGTTTGAAACAGCTTTTTGTACTATTCATCTGTAGTAGTTTTTGTCAGTAACTAAAACCCAGGGGCAGGGGTACTTAGTACACCCGGGGGGGTACGGGGGGGGGGTACTCCCCTATATACGCTATACGGGTATGTGCCGCGGGATAGGGTATGGTTTTTGGGGTAGGGTATCAATTTTAGCCTTTTTAGGCTGGGATCGGGTATGTTTTGGTCTGGTAGAGGGTATGGTTTCCGCAATAACGCCACTATCAGTTTACATATCCTTTAGCACGCTTTCAATCTGGGATAAGGTATACATTTTCAAGCTTTAATCTGGGATAGGGTATGGAAAATCAAAATTTTAGGTATGGGATAGGGTCAGGGTTTTGAGGTGTCCACGCCACACCTTTACCCAAAAATACCCTTAGTGCCCCCCCCCCCCCCCCCCCCCCCCCCCCCGGGTTAGTACACCATTTTAATTGGTGCATGTGTGTGTGCCACCCTCACAGCTCTGAAACATCAAACTTACAAGGTAACAAATAATGTTGGCAATGTACATGTACACTGAAACAGGGTGATAAGCTAGTAAACAGGGTATGAAAATTGATGCATTGAAACATTGTCAGAGTTCAGGCTCAGTGACACACCTCCACCCAACCCCCACCCTTTCAGCGCGAAACGCAAATGGTTAATGTATGACCACCTAAATGTATTTGCATACTTTCGTCTCGGCCATTGTCCAATCAGCTTTGCAGGATTGTCTTATCTTATCTCTGATCTAACCACTAATTGGAGGATGGCGAGACAAAAGTATGTGAATACATTAAAGGCGGTCATAGTTGAGAGCTTCACGCTGTAATAATTAATTAATTATGATGATGATCAGGGGCTCTAAAACCTTACACCACCCTGGTGCATTATACGACATGGCCCAATGAGAAATAATAATAATGTGTGGTGCAAAACCCATAATAATAGCTTATTTATGGTACCCGGGGGTAACAACAGGCATATTTATTTATGTTCATACAATGTATGATGACTTGTATATTCACCATACGACAATGTATGTAGGCATGACATACTTAGCCTTTTCTTATTTTGTGTAGCTATAAATAAGAGACCATTATTTTGTGCTTTGTAGTAATTTGAGTATGTATAAAAGGTAGTTTAATAGTCAGACTAGTTGCAATCACTCCCCTATCATTAATGTTAATCATATTGAACCAGCATGACAGCTGAAACTATGCTGATTAATTTTGATAGCATGTGGCATATATTACACATTGCAGAATAATGGTTGTCTGTTATTGATCATATTCTTGAGGGAGGGAGGCCAGGGATGGGAGGGGGACGTTTAGGAAAATATATATTAAAATTACTTCCCATCTTAGTATCGGGTAGTATTTGTTTCCATATAAAGTACAACTAAACTGTATCCTCTATACTTTTGGCTGAAGTCTACTAAAAACAGTCACACAGTGCATGGAAGCTGTTACATACATGTAGTCATGACAACCAACTTTTTCATACCAGAAAGTACAAAAAGAGTAAGTGATTTTAGAAAAGTACATAATAATAGACTATACTTTCAGTAGTTGACACCACTATAAAATTATCTAACAATATTATAGGGCATGCATATCAATGTATGCAGTCCCTCATTTTTTCTCCCTCCTTCCTCTATATTTGTAGGCCATTTTTCGCCCTCCTTCCTCTATATTTGTAGGCCATTTTTCTCCCTTCTTCCTCTATATTTTTAGGCCATTTTCCTTCCTCCTTCCTCTATATTTGTAGGCCATTTTTCTCCCTCCTTCCTCTATATTTGAAGGCCATTTTTCTCCCTTCTTCCTCTATATTTGTAGGCCATTTTTCTCCCTTCTTCCTCTATATTTGTAGGCCATTTTTCTCCTCCTTCCTCTATATTTGTAGACCATTTTTCTCCCTTCTTCCTCTATATTTGTAGGCCATTTTTCTCCCTTCTTCCTCTATATTTGTAGGCCATTTTTCTCCCTCCTTCCTCTATATTTGTAGACCATTTTTCTCCCTTCTTCCTCTATATTTGAAGGCCATTTTTCTCCCTTCTTCCTCTATATTTGAAGGCCATTTTCCTTCCTCCCTGATCCGTTCCTCTCCGCTCCTACCACGAACGGCGTGACTGCTGTTTGTTGTCTATTCCAGTTCTGATATCGTTTGCCGTAGATTGTTTATATTGCAATTCTCAGCTGTTGAAAATTTGAACGTATTTAGTTGGATTGGTGATTCGTATTTACTGCCGACATCGACGACATAAACCTTCGACGACAAGGACTTCAAGGAAAGAGAGCGATAAATAGCCTCGAATCCCCTTGAATCTTCAGTTTCACTTTCGGAGTTCATTCGATACTAAAATCACTATATTTCACTGGAAAAGACCAATCTTCTGAAGTTGTTGTAAACGTTCGAGTTGATTTATATTCAACATCAGTTTATGTAATAAAATCTTATTAATTCAAAAACACAACAAAATCCTCAGCTTTCTTGCCATTTTGTTCACCATTCTTGTCTGGATATTTAGCTAGAACTAAGCTAATTTGGGACACTATCAAATGAGATATAAATATGAGGCTACGCAAGAATGAGTACGCCATGTGTGAGTCGTTGAATAAAGACGCTCAAACGCATTATATAGCTGGGCTATGCCTCACTTGTAGCGGCTCAAACGCTTGGTGCATTTCGTCGCCCAACAACACGCAACAACACGCAACAACACGCAACAACACGCAACAACACGCAACAACACGCAACAACACGCAACAACACGCAAAAACACGCAAAAACACGCAAAAACACGCAACAACACGCAACATCTTGCAACATCTCGCAACATCACGCAACATCACGTAACAACACGCAACAACACGCAACAACACGCAACAACACGCAACAGCACGCAACAACACGCAAAAACACGCAACAACACGCAACAACACGCAACAACACGCAACATCACGCAACATCACGCAACAACACGCAACAACACGCAACAACACGCAACAACACGCAACAACACGCAACAACACGCAACAACACGCAACAACACGCAACAACACGCAACAACACGCAACAACACGCAACAACACGCGACATCACGCAACAACACGCAACATCTCGCAACATCTCGCAACATCACGCAACAACACGCAACAACACGCAACAACACGCAACAGCACGCAACAACACGCAAAAACACGCAACAACACGCAACAACACGCAACATCACGCAACATCACGCAACAATACGCAACAACACGCAACAACACGCAACAACACGCAACATTACGCAACAACACGCAACAACACGCAACAACACCCAACAACACGCAATATCACGCAAAAATACGCAACATCACGCGACATCACGCAACAACACGCAACAACACGAAACACAGTTTGTGCAAACGGTCCCAACATTGTTGGGCTACCTGTACTTTAACGATCACAAAATTAAACAAAACTAGACGCTCTTCTAGCGTGAAGTCGGGCTTCTAAATGAAATGTAACCTATTTGAACTAAATATAGATATCTTATAGTGCGATTTTCAGTGCGATTGAAACAGTTTTTGGTTGCTCGTCGTTGCATGACTCGAGCTCGATAGAACATGCTTTCCTTGCAATTTCAGTACTGCGAACTTTACAGTATATCAGTAAAAACGTTAATAGCCCGACTTCACGCTACTAGAGCGTCCTGTTTCAATCTAAATTTAGATTTAGACGAGACGAGCCGACTTATATTTTGGCCCCTTGACCTCCGGTGCTTTCCCTGATTGGTTTGTGCTTTGTAATCTTTCTTGGCCAGACTTTATGTCTCCTTCGGCTTTAGCTCGACGTTAATAGCCATCGGTGATTATCTTAGCGGCCGACAGGGCGCATGCGTGCTTTTTGGGGTCGACGAAGAACGCTCTGCATTTCTAGAGTCGGGCTCCTTCCACAGGAAGCCCGACTAATAACGGTTGTTTTGGACTTGTTGGCCCTACAACATCCAGGTGTGTAAAGGCTACCAAAACATTTGGCCACAACAATATTGGATGGTGTTGTCAAAAGCATTGAGACATAGTGATATGCGTTTTCAGGAAATAAAATATTATTATTATTATTATTATTATTATTATTATTATTATTATTATTATTATTATTATTATTATTATTATTATTATTATTATTATTATTATTATTATTATTATTATTATTTATTATATTATTATTATTATTATTATTATTATTATTATTATTATTATTATTATCAGTTTTATTATTATTATTATTATTATTATTATTATTATTATTATTATTATTATTATTATTATTTTTCTATCTCTCATTTGTAATTTGTTTTGAAGAATAAAGTTATTATTATTATTATTATTATTATCATTATTATTATTATTATTATTATCATTATTATTATTATCATTATTATTATTATTATTATTATTATTATTATTATTATTATTATTATTATTATTTCGTGAAGCAAAAGATGATATTGCAGAAAGGTTGCCAGTAGTATACATATTTATACAAATATCTAATGAGATGAATTAAATGCATTTATTTCAATAAACGTTGATCATGGACGATATGAAATGAGTACTCCTTGACAAAAGATGTTTGCTCAGGCTTAGCCTCAATTCAGAGAATAACCCATGGAATTAAAAATGGTTTCTATTGTTGAATGTGAACATTTTTTCGCGTTCTCGTCGGTATTTGTGCATAATTTACACTCAGATTGAGGCTAAGCCTGAGCAAATGCGTCTTTTGTCAAGGAGTACAGCGGTGTCTAACAATAATTTACACTCAGATTGAGGCTAAGCCTGAGCAAATGCGTCTTTTGTCAAGGAGTACAGCGGTGTCTAACAATAATTTACACTCAGATTGAGGCTAAGCCTGAGCAAATGCGTCTTTTGTCAAGGAGTACAGCGGTGTCTAACAATAATTTACACTCAGATTGAGGCTAAGCCTGAGCAAATGCGTCTTTTGTCAAGGAGTACAGCGGTGTCTAACAATAATTTACACTCAGATTGAGGCTAAGCCTGAGCAAATGCGTCTTTTGTCAAGGAGTACAGCGGTGTCTAACAATAATTTACACTCAGATTGAGGCTAAGCCTGAGCAAATGCGTCTTTTGTCAAGGAGTACAGCGGTGTCTAAACAACTCGAAACTGGAGTACTGTGGGTACGTAACCACCCAAAATTCCTCTAGGTCTCAGACATAATCCATTTCATCATCAACATTTATTGAAATAGGTATATGTGTGTACACATTTCCTAGCTAGATTAGCTGATAAGGAAATCGCACACTTGGGTAATTTTTCAACAGGGCGCGATAAATCATCAACAAATTAAACTATCTTAATTTCGGCGCTAATGAAACCGTAATTGAATTTAGTATAACAAGACGCTCAATGAGCGTTCACTCGGGCATTGTGAAAAGGAAAATGTCAGTTGTTCGAGGAAGTACTTGAAAATGAATGCCAGTTGGTTGAAGAACAAGGACAATGTCAGCTGCGCGAGGAGAGACCTGACAATGACTGACAGTTGCGTGACGAGGGAGACTATGTATATACATGTATGTGTCGAGTTCATTTGATTTGCCTTTGAGTTCATTTGATTACCTTTTGACTTTGAGTTCAATTGATTTGATTTTGATGAGTTTGTGTAAAGGCCCCCTCTCTAGCTTCAGATCCCGAAACGTCGAGTTTGGAATCGAGTTCGGGTTCGAGTTACGGTTCGAACGTCGAATAAAACAAGGACATCTTCTTCAATACAATATAATTTCTCTGACGTCATGACAATCAGTGACAGTTGAGTGACGAGGGAGACTATTAGTCCGGTGAGTACGAACATGATACGTCTTGAGGTTGCATAGGTCAGATGGTTCCGATAACGGCCTCGCGTTTGTTTAAAAAAATATATATTTTAAGCGAGCTTCTAGTCCTTTTACCACTTCTAGTCATTGAACGATGAACTAGAATCCTGACCTTTTAATAGCTTGAAGATCTACAGCTGCTTTCAAAACTAAGATTCATAATCTACTTGAGTCCTGTGTCTCCTTTATCTTTTCAAATCTGCGGAGTAATCTTGAAACTCCGGATACGATTAAATACGTCGCATACTCGTCATTTTGAAGCCGAACAAAACTACTACTACTACTACTACTACCGAAATCCGCATTTTCTAACTCGGGCGGCCTGCGGCCTGGGCCCGAGTAATTACGCTGGTGAATATAAAGATGCGCGCGCTGTGATTGCTCAAGAAGAAAGAAAAGTGATCTACAAAAATGGCCATGAGTCGACTTAGCTTTATTGGTGTTTCGCACGAAACTAAAGGAAATTTCCTATTCAGTTTGAAGACATTTAAAGACCGATTTACACGGTACAACATTTGCTTACAACTGTCGCATACAACTTGCTCACGTCATGTTTACAACACGAGTTGTGTCGTCTAAATCAACCTACCGTGTAAATCAACTCTACCACTTACTTACGACTCCTATGTCATGTTGTAAGCGAGCTGTATGCGATGGTTGTAGGCAAAAGTTGTACCGTGTAAATCAACCCTACCACTTACTTACGACTCCTAAGTCATGTTGTAAGCGAGCTGTATGCGATGGTTGTAGGCAAAAGTTGTACCGTGTAAATCAACCCTACCACTTACCGACGACTCCTATGTCATGTTGTAAGCGAGCTGTATGCGATGGTTGTAGGCAAAAGTTGTACCGTATAAATCAACCCTACCACTTACTTACGACTCCTAAGTCATGTTGTAAGTGAGCTGTATGCGGTGGATGTTGGCAAAAGTTGTACCGTGTAAATCAACCCTACCACTTACTTACGACTCCTAGGTCATGTTGTAAGCGAGCTGTATGCGATGGTTGTAGGCAAAAGTTGTACCGTGTAAATCAATCCTACCACTTACTTACGACTCCTAAGTCATGCTGTAAGCTAGTTGTATGCGATGGTTGTAGGCAAAAGTTGTACCGTGTAAATCAACCCTACCACTTACTTACGACTCCTAAGTCATGCTGTAAGCTAGTTGTATGCGATGGTTGTAGGCAAAAGTTGTACCGTGTAAATCAACCCTACCACTTACCGACGACTCCTATGTCATGTTGTAAGCGAGCTGTATGCGATGGTTGTAGGCAAAAGTTGTACCGTATAAATCAACCCTACCACTTACTTACGACTCCTAAGTCATGCTGTAAGCTAGTTGTATGCGATGGTTGTATAGGCAAAAGTTGTACCGTGTAAATCAACCCTACCACTTACCGACGACTCCTATGTCATGTTGTAAGCGAGCTGTATGCGATGGTTGTAGGCAAAAGTTGTACCGTGTAAATCAACCCTACCACTTACTTACGACTCCTAAGTCATGCTGTAAGCTAGTTGTATGCGATGGTTGTAGGCAAACGTTGTACCGTATAAATCGGCCTTCGCGTCCACACTAGCGTTTCAGAATCGTTCCCATTATATATAACAACTTTATTGAAATAAATAATACATTAAGTAATATTATTCAATAGGGTTACAACAGAGAGGAACCTAATCCCCATATCGAAGCTATTCCCCATATAAATGTCGATGCGTTTTGGTCTTGCGTCTATGGACACTGACTATAAAACGGTACTATAAAATAGGCACTATTTATATATTGTATATTTATCTATTGTTATAGTCGAGCGTTTTTTACATGAGCCTCTGGCTCGGGAGATTGGGTAACCACTCCCTACGTTATCGACTTGAAATAAATTATTATTATTATTATTATTATTAATATGTCAAACGTTGTTTGTATACACCTATTTCAAAAAACGTTGGCGTCTGAAATCTGAATCTGAAATCTGAAATCTGTGACCTAAAAACACTCGTAGCCACACTATTCGCCGACACAGGTCTTCGCCTAAAGGTTGTGTAGGCATATTCCAGTAATTACAAGATAGATCACAACTTATATCCACAATAACAATAAAGTTCTTGTGCATTACAATCCCTCTCGGTCTCAGATTTCAGATTCAGATTCAGATTTCAGATGCCAACGTTTTTTGAAATAGGTGTACACCGAGAGAACACTAGGCGTGACGACAGCGTACTAGTTCGAAAGCCTCCCGGTTTTCGCCGTCCACACTAATACGATAGGGCCACGTTTTCAAACTGTCTCTACTAATCTGAACTTCAATGATCGTTTTCGATCGCTTTAGTCGTGGACCGCTAAACGTTGTATATACACAGGAAGCCCAAGCTCTGTTCTTGTGACCGTTATAAAGAAATGTATGTGAAAATATATAAACTGCATTTTTGAGAGTAATCTAAAAGTAAACGCTTTGAAAGTCACATGGAGTGTTGCTTGTTGTGTTATTTTGCCCTGGTAGCGGTTTCAGCTCATTTGGACCACATTTAGCCCCTTTTAGCTGCCTCGTTTTTCTATTTCTTCATTATATATAAATCATAACATTAAAAAGAGCGCATTTTTCTCTCGCGATATGACTACTGAAGCCAATACTAAACATTACTCTCAGACATAAACACTCAAAAACCTATCCGCCCATCGGACTGACGCGTGATAATACTAATTGCACATAAAGGGGCTAAAAGTGGTCCAAATGAGCTGAAACCGCTACCACAATAAGCAACACTCCATGTGAGTTTCAAAGCTTTTACTTTTACGAGCAGGGGACTGGGAACGAGTTTATTAGAACTAACGTAATAACGAAATTAAGTTCATGACATGAAACAGCATGTTGAAATTATCATATGTGCAAAGTTTGATGTGATTTGAGCGAATTCTGTCGGAATTGTAAACTTTTGAAATTTTGAAACTTTACAGTGAATGTATGGTTTGGTAGACAACAGAAAAAAATACAGAGTTTGTATGGGAAATGTACATCTTTGATGCCCTCTAGCATCGTCGATTTTAAGCCGAAGTTCACCAAACTTTCCAGACTAGCTAAGTTTGATCTGCTCTCTCAGAAAATGATGCCCATTTTTGCTAATTTCTTACTGATTTAGTAGTTTTACGGACTTGGTCCCATTCCCCTGTTCTTTTTTGTAATGTCTAATAAATCAGACATGAATTTTCTTCCAATGCTTGGTAACCGCGCAATGCTTCGTCACAAGAAACAAAATGGCGAACATAGCTTCTTTTTATCTTTTCGTGCTACTTTTCCTTAGTTGTTTCTCGCTGTCACTGGCCCTACTGGGGAGGGTTACCCTAGCCGGGAGGGTTATCCTATTCGAGTACTAGGGTTACCCTACTGCTAGTAAGAGTTATGTTTTTCCCTTGTAAACGGTTTTGCCGGGATAACTCGTCTACCCGGGACAACTTTTTACTAGTTTCCAGGCCTTTTCAATCGATGAGTACAATATGGTGGCTGACCAAGACAGTGGCGAGAAGCGTGTAGAAAAGCGAAAAGCACACAGCACGCGCGCAGATATGGAAATGTTTTTTGTAACTAACAAAATTGAAAACTCGCCTTAAAATCATTATTTTTATTTTATAAATGAAATAGAAAACTCGGAAGCTGTGCTCTATCGAGTTATAGAAGCAGTGTGAGAACGCAACATTTCTCTCGTCTTCTGACTAATTCCCGCGTGCTTCTATTTATCATGCAAATAGTATTGTATTTATAGTGTAGCCCTGCTTCACAAAGACCTGTGGACAATAGAATTATGGGAAATGCGAGTCCGCAGGCGAGGAAGCGCGAGCGTACACTAGTCATCTCAGCTGTGGGTGGGGAAAGGGTGGGGAACGCAAGCCGTGAAAGGAGTTCCAAATTGTGAGTACTTAGCCTACTACAAATCTCTATCAAAGGTGCGCAAGGGCTCACCTTATTCCCGGGCGGCATGAGCTTCAGCGGTTATGTTAATGTGTGATTGTTCTGTCCAATTTATAGTGTTGTTACGCATGACTGCACATTAAATAGTATTGTATTTATAGTGTAGCCCTGCTTCACAAAGACCTGTGGACAATAGAGTTATGGGAAATGCGAGTCCTGGATAGGCAGCCCCTGCATAGCCTATAGCTCTGTACGGAAACAGGGGAAGCAGGACGCAATACTCAATAACCCATTGATATTCCTAACCGCCTTTAATACCCGAAACTACTCCTTAAACCCCCACACCCAAAACTACTACTGAATGAACTCCACATACCCGAAACTACCGCAAGTGCTATACAAAACCAGTTTGAAATCAACGAGGAGGCTATATGACCTCATGTCTTCCCCCTATTCTAAAACGCCTCATAATTCAGGTTAAGATTCTGACCAGCTAGAAAATGTTCTACCCGTAACTTAATATATCTGCATATAAAGATCCGCCATCTCGGTAGATTTCCATCCGATCTGGTGGACACCTTCTTCTTTTGAGGCACCGAAAAACCTTAGGAGGACGGCAGTCCCGCCCCTACAAGCCTCTTAGTAGTCAATATTTATTGTCAAGTGTGTTGAGATACTCTAGCTTGCACTGCAGTGAGAAATGGGGCGTTGATAACGCAGTCATTCTTTGAAGTTGTTTGAAAATGGGCACCGTTACGCAGGACAACCCCCGTTTTTATCCTATTCAGGTCTGAGGCCCTTATTTAGGGGTCTTGGAGTAACGTCGGTGCGAAAGATGAAACACAATTTATCAAAACAAACATCTACAAATGGTTAGACCTTCGCGTGGCTCGGATGATCCCGTAAATGGTGGTCCCGTCTCCGGCTCCACATGGCTACAAAATAGACTAGGAGGGACGTACAAAAACCACTGAGGACGTGAACAAACCTCTGGCAGTTCGAGTTTATTTCACACACATATTTACCAAAATGACAACAATGAAAAATGACCACCTTCAGAGCCCCTGTGTCATGCTGAATCGGCCGTACGGAGTAATATGATAGATCAATGTTAATGGGGAAATCTTGGCCTGTGCCTGGACGTGAGGCAGTTCTTCACGAAATGTTGCAAAACAGATTTTCCCGACCATGTTATTCCAGTCATGCCAACGAACCTCGTACTGTATTGCAAATATATCCAGTTCAACGTACCGCTCACAACATTCTCTTGGGTGCAAGAAAATACAATGTACCGATAATGACTCTATATCCCTTGGTATAGGTGATCGAAGTCAGAAATGGGGAATAATTCCTGAAGTGAGTCGCGTTCAATTAATACAGCGGTAATCAGTCTCGTTTTACAAATAAAACGCCAGTATCTCCTCCACAAAAGTATTAAGCCAATCAGAAATCCGCTTAGAAACATTTATTAATTTAAAAAGCTACATTTTGGCTGCAGTTCTCCTTCAACCAAATTAATATGACCTGATTTGCAAATTAAGAACAATCCATGGACACTGACGAGATGTATCAATGGACAAGCAACCTTCAAGATTCGAGTACTGATTTACACCCATTTGTAAAATTAAAATAAAATCATTATTACTGCAACTGAGATACACACACAGAAAGCACCTCCCAAATTAAACCGAGACAATCCCACAACCAGATTTTAACATGTCTACTTCCCGACTTGTCACTCCCAAGTACTTTTGAGAAACCCGCGAATGCCGTATCTATTACATAAACACATACTGAGAACTGAATGTTTTGAGAATAGTTTCATGCCCGTATGCGTAAATAAATGGAACTATGCTAATGCTATCATTAATTCATTAGGCATTCAAAGTATTGTCTTTTTACCCTGTGATAATATGGAGTTTTTCCAAATTTCTATTTGCAAATTAATATTTAATACATTTATTCTTCCAGTAATCTTGCATTCAAACTTTAGATCATGTTCCTATTCATTCACTAGTCGGCGGTCGCCAAGATACATATATTAACCTTCCAACATGAGCTGCGGGGAGCCGACAATGGCAGTACATGTTACAGGGGTACTTCCCTGGCTGGCCGAGGTAGGGGCACTGGCTTGGGTACTACTGAATCCTCTCTATCCTGACTTTTAACACAAGAACACTATGTCTTTAGGAGAAGCAGATACCAAAGTCGTATCTAAATAGGAGAAGGAAGGGACTCCAGGAAGCGTCATTTCCCTTGGACATCGCTGTCTTTCATACCCCGGGCTTTCGTAGGCCCTGGAGCTTCCAACGCGATCTAGTTCAATCTTCGATTCTAGAGAGCTAACCCTTTTAGCTTTCACCTACCATCATGTATCAACCAACGTCCAACATGTATTGCTCGAGAAATTTAATAGATTATCGAGTGATCCTCGGCAATTCACCTACTGTGGCATATAGATCGATGCAGCCAAAATCTTTCTTATATGAATTATTGTTATTAAAGGACACCTTGGTAAACATCATTGATCATGACACATTACAACCAGGTTCAGTTAAACGCATTGCCACATCGTAGCTGCCACACCTTGTAAGTACATAACACCAACAACCAGTTTTAATGACGTCATACATAACACCTCGTTCTGTAATGTGTAGCAGAGGGCCTAGAATTATCTCATATATCGTGTCGACGAAGCCGTCAACCCTATCTTGGAGAAATCGCTAGAAGTATTTTAATAAAAAGAACGCTTCGACGAAAACCTACGTAGCGTGGGAACGCAGACTGCCAGTTTCACTGTCACTAAACACTTCGCCACGGGTGACCAATATCGCCGAGTTACATCGAAGCGAGAGAATAGAGGTACGACTCTGTGGTGGTTCTACTCTTCGGAGTAAAGCAGAGGCCCAAGGAACTTATTTCGTTTTATACTCTTCGAGGGTTATATAGGTCCATATCATGCAGCGGCGCGGTAAGCCCGAGTTGCCAAGAGTGAAACACACCCTAATATACACACGTTACCTATGAGCCCTTGCTCATGCCCAAATAATAATAATACTGAATAATTAATGCCTCTTTATGCCTAGATAAAATTCATATCTATGCCTACAAATACCAAAAACATCGATATCATTGACCCGCGGTAGGCAGAATATTGTCGCTATGCCTCAGAAAGTTCTTACTGGAAGGTCCGTGTATACCCTAGTGCACGTGACGTTATATAGAATAGTCGTAGCGCGGGAGAAGCAGCGGCCTCACCAAAGGCAATAATTAGTCACTAGCTGTCCCATGTACCGACCATCTATGCATTGACTGCAGGGTACTTCAAAGAAACGGATATGACTAATAACAATTACTAGCCGGTCAATGGAGTGGGAAACAAAATCACTCGCCTTTCAACAAAAGGGAAGAATGATATACACAAAGCAACAATTTTCCCACGGTAAACCAGTGTGCGGCTAATAAGGGATGCGAGAAACATTGTACCCAGGAAAACGACAAGTTTCTAATCCATGCATTGAAGAATGCGATGAGTACTCCATGCGTGATATAAATTCCACCTGGTCATGCGTTAATTACAAATAAAATGATGCCATCTGCGTCTGATCGGGTAGATACTAACTTGCATTTTGATACTATTATTTCCCAATAATTACTCTGAAATGAGGCCCCAAAAAGCCTCCGGGCTGTCCGAGGCTTTAGTATCGACACTCAGGGACTTTGTTCCATACTATCACAGTTCTCGGGACAACTGAAAAGCTTGTTGTATTCTATCTCCGCGGAACGAATACAAATCGTTTCAAAACTATTTTACATGACACATGTATCAATTATTACAGGATTACGTCTCGTCTATTGCTATCCGTAAGGTTTTACATATTAAAGTAGTGCGAAGAACGTAACAATAAATTTTACGGCGAATGATAGCTAGAGCCAAACCTTCGAGTGGCATCAACTAGCTCAACTACGCATTAAATACACCTTATCCCCTAAGGTACCTACAACAATATACAATAATTTATTTAGACACGTCGTCCAAGAGCGCGAAGCTTGTTCAAACTACGAACGTGCAGTGTGACCTTGACAACACCTTAAATTGACACAACATATCGTGCTACTATGCATTCCAAACCATTAGAAAATCAGTTTGTGCCTTTATAGTCATATATATATATATATAACTACCGCTTGTAAATTGCGTCAGTTCGGCTAGTGAGGTTGGCTACCAAATGGACCGGGGAGCCTGGGCCGACAACTTCGATGGGCTTGCCCTTATCTCAAAGTATTCAATTCTACATAACTGTCTACATACGGCTTAACAAACCCGCCAATGAAAATCGTCGAATTTCCGGCGCTTTACTAGAATGAAGAAGCCTGATATATGCGCACGCATGTAGAATAAAGAAACAAGATACCAAAAGGCGCAGCCCACCGAATTGTCGGCCCTAGGCAACCCCGAGGGGCATAAAAGGCTTAGATGCCCGCACCCAGGTACGACAAGACGGTTGCAAAAGATCTAAAAATGTTCCTTGCATTCGTTAATTAACACCTGAATCAAAGAATTATACTAATAATAATAGCACATCGTGTTGAATGCTATCAACCATATAAATACCTTCATCGTGGTATTTAATTTTGAAAGTGGTCCAACTGACTATACCTCTACCGCTCCTGCCACGGCAGCTTTGCATGCGATTGTGATTACCACTTTACTCTATTCCTTCGAGCTAAGGAGACTGATAATCACGACGTCCCTAGATACTGTAAGGTACGTGAGTGGTCCAGATTGTCTAAAAATGACCTCATACTCCGCGGCATAGATCTGGCACGCACGCCTTATCTTCTAGAATCTGAAGCGCAGCCTATAGTAACCGTCTGACTTGCGTAAGGGACACCACAACATTTCCCACTAGACTGCGCGACTGCCTTCCTCTCCTTTACTTCAGACTGCCTTCCTCTCTTTTACTTCAGACTGATATTCGCGAAAGTCAAGAGGAAATTAAAGAACCAAAAGGGGTAGCCAAATCGCCTAAACACAAGACACAAGCCACCAACGAAACGTTAACGAACAAAACAAAAGGGATGGGGTGCCCTTGGAAAGGAATGCGTCAAATGGAATGCAACGCACAATAGACGCAAGTGTGAAAAAATCTTGACGCCCGATGGGAAAACGCGAACAGATATCTGCAAATTTGCAATGCAAATCCGATTGCAAAATAACGTTCTAACATTTGTCCACGCTGATGGAATTTGACAATAATATAAAATTGTACAGCCCTTAGGTACCGAACTACCCGTAACTTGGCTATTTCTCCTTCTCGTATCGGTCTGTACAGAGTACTAAAAGCAAAATCATCCATTCATTACCCTTGGTTGTTGAACTCTCTCTGCTTTTGGCCTCTTACCAAGAACAATATATCAAGCGAAATCATCCATTCTCTGCCACTACAGAGTTGCGCTTGGCTATCTCTCTCCTGGTCTTGGCCTTCGACCAAGCAATATATCAAGCGAAATCATCCATTCTCTGCCACAACAGAGTTGCGCTTCAAGTTGGCATATCAAGCGAAATTATTCGTTCTCTGCCGCTACAGAGTTGCGCTTGGCTATCTCTCTCCTGGTCTTGGCCTTCGACCAAGCAATATAACAAGCAAAATTATCCATTCTCTGCCACTACAGAGTTGCGCTTGGCATATCAAGCGAAATTATTCGTTCTCTGCCGCTACAGAGTTGCGCTTGGCTATCTCTCTCCTGGTCTTGGCCTTCGACCAAGCAATATAACAAGCAAAATTATCCATTCTCTGCCACTACAGAGTTGCGCTTGGCATATCAAGCGAAATTATTCGTTCTCTGCCACTACAGAGTTGCGCTTGGCTATCTCTCTCCTGGTCTTGGCCTTCGACCAAGCAATATAACAAGCAAAATTATCCATTCTCTGCCACTACAGAGTTGCGCTTGGCTATCTCTCTCCTGGTCTTGGCCTTCGACCAAGCAATATATCAAGCGAAATTATTCGTTCTCTGCCACTACAGAGTTGCGCTTGGCTATCTCTCTCCTGGTCTTGGCCTCCACCAGGCACTATATATATCAAGCGAAATTATCCGTTCTCTGCCGCTACATAGTTGTGCTTGGCTATCTCTCTCCTGGTCCTGTTAAATGACAAATCTCAATAGCAATATATCAAGCGAAATTCTGCATTCCCGGCCACGACCGAGATATCCTTGGCTATTTCTATCCTTCTTTCCTCAGCTTCTACAGGGCGATATAAACGGAAACTATTAATTCTCAGCCACTAGCGTGATACTCTTGTCCCTTCGATGCCCGTTTCTATGCTGGACCTACACGGAGCAAATAGGGAAATACTATAATTTGTTCTCTATCGAGCGACATGGAGGGCGTAACCCTGCCGTCAGCTAACTCACACATATAAACCAAGGCCAAACGAAGCTGTGACGAGCAAAATAACAGAAAAGTCAATATACCTCTTACGCGGTAGGTTCGTGTGCTGCAACAATATATAGAACTAGGTTGTAGAAGTTCTTGAGCGTCCATGACCAACATAGAGCTAGGTTGTATAGAAGTTCTTAAGCGTCCATGACCAACATAGAACTAGGTTGTATAGAAGTTCTTGAGTGTCCATGACCAACATAGAACTAGGTTGTAGAAGTTCTTGAGCGTCCATCACCAACATAGAACTAGGTTGTTGAAGTTCTTGAGCGTCCATCACCAGAGCAGCAAAACCGGAGGACCAGCAGGCATGAGCTTCAGCGGTTATGTTAATGTGTGATTGTTCTGTCCAATTTATAGTGTTGTTACGCATGACTGCACATTAAATAGTAAACTTTTTATGGTGCACGGCTGTAAGCTTATAAGGTTCAAACTGAATAGTTAAAACAATCTTAAAATCAAACGTTTCCTCCACTTTGGTGTTGAAAACATTGCGATACACCGAAACTATGGATTTTTGATAAAAAATGACAAGAAAATTGAGGATTCTGTTGTGTTTTTGAATAAAATTTTAGTTGAAGTTCGCGCGCTGCACGCTGGAATGTCATTATCTAATTTACATAAACTCATGTTGAATATTAATTTAATAACTCCAACGTTTACAACAACTTCAGAACGATGGTCTTTTCCAGTGAAATACTCCATAATTTTTTACTTTTTATATTATAAAATAAATACAAGATGGCTTTCTATGTTCTATACAAAAATTAGAATGTAAACATTGCGTTAGCCGATGTTGTCTATCACAAACGCTGTTTGTATACAGCGAGTACACTAGGCGTGACGACACGTACTAGTTCGAAAGCTTCCGTTTTCGCCATCCACACTAATACGATAGGGCTACGTTTTCAAATGTCTCTACTAATCTGAACAGCGTTGAGTTTATAGAAGCAGTGCGAGCCCCAAAGGCCTTGTTACACGGTGAAACGTTTTCGTGAAACTTTTTCGTGAAACAGTGCGAGACAGTTTCACCGTGTGACATGTTTGCTGAAACAAGTTTCACGAGGTGTGTTACACGGTGCAATGGCTGGTTATATGAAACGTTTTTACTTCGCGGAGTTTCACGAAAAAGTAGAAAGAAGTTCTACTTTTCATGAAACTGTCTCGCAACGCAAATTCGAAAAAGTTTCCTGAAAGCGACCATGTTACACGGTGAAACTCTTGGTGAAACTCTTGGTGAAACCTGTCTCGCACCGTTTCACGAAAAAGTTTTACCGTGTAACAAGGCCTTGACACTTCTCTCGTCTTCTTCCAAATTCCCGCGTGTTTTTACAACTCGATAAATCACGCTGCCTCGTTTTTTTCTATTTCTTCATTATATCAATTACAACATTAAAAAGAGCGCATTTTTCTCCCATAACTGACTACTGAAGCCAACTAAACATTGCTTTCAGACATAAACACTCGAAAACCTAGCCGCCCCATGACTGACGCGTGATGGTATTGCGTAGCCAATCACGACTCAAGGCTCGCTTGTATTGTTGGGTCCAAAGAACTGATTTCCAGTCAAGTAACTCACATCTCCTTTTAATAAATTCAAAATCAGCCAGACGATATTCTCACCGATAGACAGAGAATTCGCTGTAAAAAAGGGCGAATAACAGGTCAAAACAATTACTAAAGGGTGCTAAAAGGAAGCTAATACTTACACATATGCGGATTCTGGTGGACAATCTCTGAATATGAGCTACTTCACGTAAATAATGGGTAAGAAAAACTAGCAATAAACTCGAACGTCCGTCCCTCATGGTCACGTCTTGACCCGCCGAGGCTCACGGGAAAAAACCTACGACAAACAGGGATCCCGCGATAACATCCCGCCCCCCATGAATCCCTAATGTTAAGGGTTCATAACAGTTAATACATTCACTTATAGTCTTGATCAGTTCAAATTTCATCATTGTCCGCCTCGAGAAGACATATCTTTGTCACTGGTCTCTTGAACGTAGTGCCCTTAGCTCGGACTTCTACACTTCTTACTAAGCCATCCGCTCCAGGAAACACGTTGATCACTCTTCCGAGAACCCATTGATTTCTTGGAACGTTATCATCTGCAATGAGTACAATTTCTCCAGTTTGTAAGTTCCTCTGACTCTGTTGCCACTTATGTCGTACTTGTAAGGATGGCAAGTATTCCCTCAACCAACGTTTCCAATAGTGATTGGCTAGCAGTTGTGCCTGTCGCCATCGTTTTCGGCTGAATTTATCCTTTTCATCTACAATGCCTGGGGGAAGATTTGTCGACGGACGCACGTTCAGGAAATGGTTAGGCGTCAACGGTTCATCATCATCAGTACCCGAGGGGTTTCTTGTCAATGGTCTCGAGTTAGCGATGCGTTCGGCTTCGGTAAAGACGGTGTTGAGGACCTCTTCGTTCATTGGATCGTTGCCCAAGATGGCTTTGAGGCTTCTTTTGACGATTCGCACTAGTCGTTCCCACACTCCCGACATGTGGGCTGCTCCTGGAGGATGGAATACCCACTTGCAGCCTCTGTGTGTCAATTCTCTTTCAACCTTATCGTGGTCCATCTTCTCTATTGATTCCCGGATCTCTCTTTCTGCGCCTACAAAATTAGTACCGTTGTCGGAGCGGAGCTCCTTCACTTGCCCTCTTCGATTGAGAAATCTCATCAGCACTAATATGAAGTCATCCGTTTCTAGCGACTTGGCAACTTCGAGGTGTACAGCTCGAGAGTTCATGCAGGTAAAAATCGCTCCCCAGCGCTTCTCTATCACTCTTCCTCTTCCTCTTTTAACGTAGAAAGGACCGAAATAGTCCACGCCTGAATAAGTAAATGGAGGCTCGTATGGGATCATCCGCACCTTGGGTAGTTCACCCATTCCTTGGTGCATCCTCGGGGCTAACTGCTTTCTGCAATGGAGACACTTTCCCAGGACTGTCTTGATGGATACTCTCGCCTTCACGACCCAGAATTGCTCTCGCAACAGGGACAGTAGTTGTTCAACGCCACAATGTCCATTGCTCTCGTGAAGGTGTCGGATTAGTAGAGTCGTAATATGGTGTTTCTTGGGCAATATTATCGGATTCGCAGCGTCAGGAGAAATTGGGGCAAGGGATATCCTTCCACCAACTCTCATCACATCATCCTCCTTCATGATTGGCTTAAGCTTCAAAATCTCGCTTGATGCCTTCAGTCGCTTTCCTTCCTTTAGATTCCTCATCTCCTCCGGGTAGACTGTTCTCTGAACTAAGATTGCGACGTGTCTCTTAGATCTTTCCAAATCGTCAGGGCCGATTCGTTTTTGAATGTCATTTTCAATTAGCTCCTTTTTCTTCACAGAACGGGACTTCAGCCAGTCAATAAATTTCAGCAGCCAAGCTATCTTGCGTAGAGTGTCAACCCACTGCGAAGAGCTGTTGATAAGGTCATCAACTGTTGCGGCAGGCTCGAGTTTCGTGAGATATATCTCTTTCTTCACCTCAAGATCTTCGACTGTTATGACTTCAAATCTGTTTTCAGGCCATCTATCTTCACATTCCGTCAGAAATGTTGGACCATTTAACCAGCGCTCCTCTCTCAAGAACTCCTCCATATTTAACCCGCGACTTACATCGTCGGCAGGGTTTAACTTTCCCGGACAGTGTCTCCACTGATCCGGGCTCGTCAGCTCTCTAATCTCAGTTATCCTATTTGCAACATAGGTCTGGAACCGTCTTGTTTCATTCTGAATGTAATTAAGTGTGATCATAGAGTCAGTCCAGAAAATCACCTTCTCAAACTTGAAGTCTAACTCCTTCCTAATGGCGTGATCTACACGTGCTGCGAGTAAGGCTCCCTGTAACTCGAGTCGTGGGATGCTTACGCTTTTGATTGGGGCGTTTCTTGATTTTCCGGCTATCAAGGAGCATTCGATTACACCATCTGGATACTCAATTCTCAAGTAGGTGGCAGTACCGTAGGCAGCTTCGGATGCATCACAGAAATGATGCAGTTGCAGGCGAACTCCTTCGTGATCTAGTCGACTGAAGTAGCATCTTGTGATTCTGAAGTTCTGCAGGAGTGGAAGACTGCTTTTCCATTTTTTCCACTTCTCGAGGATTTCACCATCAAGTGGCTGGTCCCATGGGAGTTTTCGTCTCCATAAGGTCTGCATTATCTGTTTTGCTGGTAACATTGCTGGAGCTGCCAAGTTTAGGGGATCGAAGACTGACGAGATTGTGGACAGTACACCCCTCATCGTATCAGGTTTGTTTAAGTTAGTGACTTTAAACCCGAACGTATCAGATTCAACGTCCCACTGAATACCAAGGGCTCGGTCGGTCGGTAATTCATCTAGATCGAGGTCCAGTGTAGGTGCGGCTCTCTTTTCAATAGGTATCGCAGCCAAGACTTGGCGATTGTTACTCATAAATTTCGTAAGGTTAAAGCCTCCCCTGGCACACAGAGCTCCTCCAACTGTTCAGCAAGTCTGATCGCCTCACTTGGTGTGGGCACCGACTTCAAGATATCGTCAACGTAAAAGTTTCTTCTTAAGGTCTCGATAGTAATCGGGTCGAAGTCCTTCTGGTTGTCATCTGCCAATCTCTTTAACGTTGAGTTCGCAGAGCAGGGTGAGTCAGCAGCTCCAAAGATATGTACGGTCATGACAAAGTCTTCAGGGGGCTCGTCAACACTTTCGCTCCACCACAAGAATCTCAAAGAGTCATGGTCATCTGGTTGCACCTTCACCTGATGGAACATACTTTCTATGTCAGCAACCACTGTGTTATTTTCTTGCCGAAATCTCATCAGGACACCAACTAGGCTATTGGTACAGTCAGGACCATGCAAGAGATTTTTGTTGAGGGAGGTGCCTTCACATTCTGCGGCAGCATCAAATACAATTCGCAGCTTGCCGGGCTTGTTCGGATTGGTTACAGAGAAATGTGGCAAGTACCAAGTTCTGGGTCCTGTTTTTAGCTGCTTCCTCTGGCGACAACTTTCGGGCGTGTCCCTTGGCAATATACCCATCCATCACTGCTCGATACTTCGTTTCAAGGTCTGGTTCCCGGGCGAACTTTCGTTTCAGACTACGCATTCTTCGCTCAGCCTCTGGTTTGTTCTTTGGCAATTGCAAGTCATCCTTCCGCCACAGTAGTCCTGTCTCATAGTGACCTTCACACATCTTTGTGGTTCTTTGTAGTATGTCAACTGCACGCTTGTCCTCTCTAGACAAATTATGCGATGCGTACAATGACTCATCATCATCATTACTACATCCACGAGCACTTTTAGTACCGAATCCTTCCAGTTTCCAAAAGTTTTCTATTTGTTCGTGTAAGTTCTTGTCGCAAACGGTGAAGTTAAAGGCCAATTCCTTAGAACATGGAATACCTTTAACAGTTCCGGTAATAACCCAACCTAGTGGGCCTCTCAATGCCTTTAACTTGCTATCAGGTGAACTTGGCCTTCGCACTTCAAATACTTCGTGAGCATAGTCTACGTCCTTTCCAATCAAAACCGTAACTTTACTCAATTCTACTTCAGGAATGTGAATATCCTTTAAGTGGGGATGGCATGTCCTGTCAATGTCTTTGGGAAGACACTGTTCTGCTATATTAAATTTCTCAGATACTAGACCTTCTTATACTGTTATGATCTCTCCAATGCCAGAAGCCGACTGAAGCTCAAACTCTACAACTTCAAGTTCCTCGTTTGTTTTCTCCATCAAAGTGCTCACAGATATCAATTCTTTCCTTCCCTCTAGACCAAGTTTCTTTGCAATGTCCTTGCTTATCATTGTTCCACGAGACGCGTTGTCTAGTATACCATAAGTTGTCATTGAACGCCCATTTGGGGCTATCACTTTTACTGGAACTACGTGGAGCAACACGGTACTTGAGGTCTTTTCAGTAACTGTTGCATACTGTTCAGTACTCTTCAGTTTGTCAGATTGTACATTTTTGTCATTCGCACCTTGAGAGTCACTTGGTTCCACTGACTTCTGTTTGTCTTCCTGAGTACATCTGCCATCATTATTCATCCGAGGAGGGTTATGCAACAACTTATGATGGCGTCTATCATTTCCACATCTACAAAACTGGTTTGATTCACATATGGCACGCATGTGACCGGACTCCATACAAACGTGACACAGTTTATTCTGCTTCACAATGTTCCATCGAGCTTTCAAGTCCGTACTCTGAAATTCTGCACACTCTGCCAGTTTGTGTGTGCCCGAACAGCATGTACATCTGCAATCGGGTGTCGGGGTATTAGGTCTATTGGCACTGTGAAAGTTATCAGTGTCAGTGTTATCCATCTCAAAGTAAGTTGCAAAAGACGAGGTCTGTTTATTTGGACGAAAGCTTGTAGCTCTAGTGTTGCTATTTTCGTGTTGTTTTTCAGGCTTCCCTTTGTATTCAGTAAAGCCTGGGTTCACAAATCCAGGGTCGTTTTTGATAGCAGCTTGTCGTTTGACAAACTTTGCAAGGTCAGACAATTTTGGTGCCGCTCCCTTTTCCCGTATGGCATATGAGGTGTCAGCCCATTTGTTCACTAGGTATCCTGGTAGTCTTCTGACGATTTGCTTCAAATTTGTCATGGTACTTGCTTCAAGCTCGTAGCTTCCAACAAGCTTCTTCGATGCTGACTCAAGTTGTTCAGCAAAATCTCGCAGGCCAGTATAGTCAGTGTTCGGTAACTTTGGTCCATTGGTCAAGTTTTCAATGCATGCGGCAGCGACAGTCGCAGGTTGACCATACCGATCTTCCAGAATGTCGACGACAGTTTTATACGAGCATCCCGAGACCCGCTCTATGACATCATAAGCTTCACCACCCAGGAACTTAGGTAGGAACTCTATTCTTTGGGAGTCGGTGAGGATCCCATCCTCTAAGTTATCTCTCATTCTATCTCTAAACGTTGGAAAGTCACTAGGGTTGCCTGTAAATTTCACTGGTGTCATGGCTTGGAGCATTGTCAATTTCAGCATGACTGCTTG
>JAUJYZ010000385.1:0-182500 GCA_033675265.1 Actinostola sp. cb2023 | reverse complement strand
TCTATGTTAGAGAGACCCGAGACAAAAAAGCAGAAATATACGAGTAAAATAACTAGGCAACCCGCGTGAGGGGAATAGAAAGAAGTGAGCGGAAGCCACCAGGAATAATGACCTGACCACAACACAACGGCCACGTGTACGAACAAACCAAGAACGGTAAACAACTCTGAAGCAAATAAAACCTATATAAGAACCAAACCGTTTACCTACAAGTCCAAGTATTCCCTAATAGAATGAACACCACACCATTAGAACCTTCAGAGCCTGGACGAGCGAATGTGAAGAAGCTTGCCATGAGGCCAGCGTCTTGAGCTGGCGGGGAAAGCAGTGGGAACCGTTGAAAGTAGAGAAGAGAAAGAACCACGAACATCGCCGACTTGAAGTTCAGAAGGGTTGCGCGCTTGAAATTATGGAGCAGGACGTTGGGAAGCCATACACTGGTAGAAGCATTAAATGTAGACCTTTGTGAAGACGACACTGTTCGCTGCTCAACGCTTACTATCGAGTGACGATGGGGCATGGTTACTCAGCCCTTATATACGCTGTGAGAGACCGCTGAGCATACGTATATATGCACGTTTCTAGGTAAACGAGATTTCTACCTGGCCAAGCGTGGAAAATGTGATTGCAAGGCGAAGGGATGGAAAGGCAAAACTGGATACTGGTTCTTCTTCCACTGCTCCAAAAAAGGCTACGAATTTTGTGGCAACGCAGTAGCGGGGTCTTGCTGCTATGACAACCACAACGCTGCCAAATACCAGTGAGAATCTATATATACTCTCAACAAATAAGCCATCTCCCCAAAACTGTTAAAAGAAAGTTTCATAACGCAGAAACACTAATAAAGCCTTGGAAATAATTTTCTCAGAAAAGATAAATTGTACATTAGTTTGCAAAAATAAAATAAAATGTTGAAGAAATTCTTACTGAATCAGTGAGACCAAAACTCAGTATTTTGTTCATCTCTCGAGCATATCAATAATTTCCCGCCAAAAACGAACACCAAAACATACACAAATTACATCTATGTGATGACGTCATTATGTTTTTAGTTAAACTATGCAGAATAATTGCTTTTTACCTTCTGAAAACTGTGGAGGGGAGGTGGAGGGGGGGGGAATATTAGTTCCAAGGGAGTTGCCTTGTTGAAGTACGTAACTCAGCGGTATTCGTGCGTGCGCATGCGCATTGCCTCAGACAATACACAGTTTATACCGTTCTAAACGTTTACGGGTTTTTTTACGGTTTTTTTTTTTTTTTCCTTTTTTACGGTTTATACCTTTTTTTCGTTTTCGATACTATGTAGACCATTTCTAGCCGGTTTTAGAAGAAGAAAAAAACACTTAACACGGCAGTAAAATACGTACCAGCTTGGTACTGTATACAAGATAATTAGCCACTTTAGAAACGAGTGGAGGACTGGGAACGAGTTTTAAGAATTAATCTAATTAAAAAATGAACCCCATCACAAGAAAGAGCATATCAGAATTTAGTAAGTTTTAGGAGTTTGATAGGGTTTGATTGGACAAGTAGCAACTGATCATGAACTGCAGACATTTAAAAACTGCAAAAATTACAGAGAAATGTATGGTTACTCGGGAAAATGTATGCAAACTTTACACTTCAATAAAATAAAATTACTAAAATAAAATTACTCGGGAAAAGCTTCCCTAAACATACATTTCTTTGTAATTTTTGAGATTTTTGGAAAGCTGTTACTCGTTCAATATCTAACAAAACCTTTTGAAACTTTGTAATAATGCTAATTGTGATATGCTCTTTCATATTTTAATTAGATTAATTCTCAAAACTCGTTCCCAGGTCCTTTACTCGTTTCTAAAGTGTCGTTGCTGAATGGGTACCCTGTTGAAATATCGTCTACTCTACTCTACTCTAAACCCACTCTAACAATCACTCCAGTAAAGCCAATTTACATTAATGACGAGAGGAGTTGTACTTTACATACAAGGCTTAGATCACGGCTAGCTTGCGATGGAAGACCCCTCGGAGTTGTACTTTACATACAAGGCTTAGATCACGGCTAGCTGGCGATGGAAGGCCCCTCGGAGTTGTACTTTACATACAAGGTTTAGATCACGGCTAGCTGGCGATGGAACAGGAGGGGTTAATGGTATCTGTTCTGTGAAATAACTGTTCTTCCAGTACTTTCCTGGGAAATCTAAAATTATTTTCGCATTTGACTATATTTGTATATTATATGGAACAATGAACTATTATCCCATAAAAATATGAAATATACAGAATATATATTAGGTTATATGGATAGGAAATGTTTTTGTTCCTGGGAATTGTTTTATTTTATAAATAGTACCTTATTTAAGTACTTTTTTTTTTGTGTGTGTGTGTTTTTTGGTTAGAAAATATTCTCTCTCCTGGGAAAAAATTTCTGATATTTTCTCTCCTGGGAAAAAAATTATCTGGGAAGACTTCTGGCTGGGTGAATAGAACAGATGTTATTGTCCCAGGGGACCACTAACCCCTCCTGATGGAAGGCCCCTCGGAGTTGTACTTTACATACAAGGTTTAGATCACGGCTAGCTTGCGATGGAAGACCCCTCGGAGTTGTACTTTACATACAAGGTTTAGATCACGGCTAGCTTGCGATGGAAGACCCCTCGGAGTTGTACTTTACCGATACAAGGTTTAGATCACGGCTAGCTTGCGATGGAAGAGTAGACCCCTCGGAGTTGTACTTTACATACAAGGTTTAGATCACGGCTAGCTTGCGATGGAAGGCCCCTCGGAGTTGTACTTTACATACAAGGTTTAGCCGATCACGGCTAGCTAGTTGCGATGGAAGACCCCTCGGAGTTGTACTTTACATACAAGGTTTAGATCACGGCTAGCTTGCGATGGAAGGCCCCTCGGAGTTGTACTTTACATACAAGGTTTAGCCGATCACGGCTAGCTAGTTGCGATGGAAGACCCCTCGGAGTTGTACTTTACATACAAGGTTTAGATCACGGCTAGCTTGCGATGGAAGGCCCCTCGGAGTTGTACTTTACATACAAGGTTTAGATCACGGCTAGCTTGCGATGGAAGACCCCTCGGAGTTGTACTTTACATACAAGGCTTAGATCACGGCTAGCTTGCGATGGAAGACCCCTCGGAGTTGTACTTTACATACAAGGTTTAGATCACGGCTAGCTTGCGATGGAAGGCCCCTCGGAGTTGTACTTTACATACAAGGCTTAGATCACGGCTAGCTGGCGATGGAAGACCCCTCGGAGCTGGAGCGCTATTGACCGGTTGCACGAAAGGTGTTTAGCTCCTGATTTAACAATTACACTACGAGTTCGAGTTTTCTATGAGTCAATAGTCAACGAGGCGCGTAGCGTCGAGTTGACTATTTGAACTCATAGAAAACGAGAACGAGTAGTCTAATTGTTTTAGTAGAAACCAACTAGCATACTACCTTCGAATTTATGACCAATATTTTTTTTTTCGCTTTGTTTTTGTTCAATACGCCGGCTTTTTCGCTACTCTCTCACTCAATAGATAGTGAGTACGTTAGCCAATCAGATTGCAGGATTCGTGATAGTATGCTAGTTGGTTTCTACTAACACCGGATAAGTCCTATCCATCGGATAAAAATGATGCAATTTCCATTTAATTTTATCCGTTGGATCGCAGGTCCAATAGTTAGCTTTATACTGAGATATTATGTAGTGTAAAATTATTAAAAATCGAAAATACAATGAACCGGTTTTTTTTTTAATTGTCCGTATTTGTTCTTTGTGAGTTTACTTAACTTTGGGGAAGATTTGGTGCCTTAAAATTAAGCAAGCGCGAGGTATAGGCGTTTGAATTTTTACTGCCCCTCTGTTAATAAAATCTGAATTCAAACGGCCTAGTGACTCGCTTAATTTTAATCGTAGCGACACCAAATCTTCCCCAAAGTAAAATAAACTCACAAAGAACAAATACAGACAATTTAAAAACGGTTTATTGAATTTTCGATTTTTAATAAGTTTTTCACTACGTCAGAATCTCATAAAGCTTCAAATGGTTAGCTTGGGCTACCTGTGCTTTGGTAGCACAAACCACCTTTCGTGCCCAGGTTTTCGTGTCGAGGTGGCGGGTGATGTAAAAACAAAGTTCTGTATCACCTTAGTACCGTATCCTTAATTTTGCGATTAAAAATGTTCATTTTTCACAGCGACCTGCTATGGGATCCCTGTGGAATTGGAAAACGAGGAGTACTGGAAGCTAAATACCAGTCCTTCTCCTCCATTCCTTACCACAGAAAGCCCGAATATTACATGTAGGTAATCTGTAAGTTTCTGTTGCTTGTTTTTGGAATTGTAAAATATTGTAATGCGTCCTGGATTTCTTTTTCTCTCAGCTCGTTCGACTGAGCTGTCTGGAGAGAATAAAAGAGGGACAGTTCACAGTCTATAGGCACAGAACTAATCCCTGATACATCCGTTTCCCTGGGGGGGGGGGGGGGGGGGGGGGGGGGGGGGGGGGTTTGAGGGGACTCCTGTATCAAAGTATCGGGGATGCCCGTCGAAAATTTTCAAAAATACCCCTAAAAGATCCATACCGGAAGTGTATTCTTAATGGACGTGGCGCATAGTTTTTTAACTCCTAAAACTATGATACCATACATAAACTTAACGCACTGTTTGCGGTGTTTAGTATTCGATTAAAATACAGTTGACATGTATCCTGGTTACCTGACTATTATCTATGATTAATATACATGGAGTAAGGATTTACTTTTTCGAATCCCTAATATATACCAAAGTAAGTGGGAGGTTCCAGATTTGAATTTCATACCCTAAAAAAGATACCTAATCGCTTATTTTAACCCTAAAGGATATGACGAGCATCCCCGATACTTTTATACGGGAGTACCCCCGGGAGTACCCCCCCCCCCCCCCCCCCCCCCCCCCCCCCCCCCCCCCCCCCCCCCACCTACGTCGTGCATTGCCATTTTTTTTACATAATGAATACATTTTATAAATTCCGACTGGATTAATGATTTTTACGTTCATTTAACCATGGCCAGTATTAACGAATAAAATCGCAAAAATCCCTGGATCTCGGACGTGGGAGTGGGGACGGAGGAAAGGTGGTTAATGACTTCGTTCATCACCTTCGTCCACCTGTGCGTTTGTTCATGTGTACGTCTGTAAATGTCTGGATTCTAGATTCTGATGAAGGCTGCCACCAGTGCAGCCGAAACATCAATGTATATTTTCATTCCTTACGCGTGAAAACCGTAAAACTAGTTTAATCATGTCTAACTCACGCGAAAGCCTTAAAGGTACCAATGTCTGTATCTGTTCATCCGTTCATTGCTCGTTCTTTTGTCATTCCGTTCGTTGACATGTTGTGTTTGTTTGGATGACGAGACTCGGTCTGACCGCCATTCTGTTCGGGTTCTGGTTAGTCTCATACACTAAATACACAGGGGTTTATTATGACATTCACAGAAGAGCGTTGCATTTATCAAGACTTAACGGTGTTGACAGTTCGGGGAACGAAACAATGCTCAATTATTAGTTGAGGTTTTTGTGTCACAGCACATTTATTCTTCTCCCGATTAACCGACGTTTTCTATGCCGTCACGCAACACTACTCACAATAGCGTTGCGTGACGTAAAACTTACTTTGTTCGTGACAGGTGGACAGACAGACACATCAATGGCAGACAGTCACACGCGGGACGAACTGCTAAAAGAAATACAGAAGTATTTGAAGATAGATTTTAAGAACAAATATATCTTTAGAAAATACTGAAGGTTTTTCATTTTTGTATCGAAACATTTTCATTTTTGAAGCGAAAACATTTCATTTTTGTAGAGAAAAATTGTCGTTTACTGAAACAGAAAAAAATAATTTAGGAAGCGAAAAAATCTACCAAAATGACAATTTTTCGCTCCAATTTACGACTGATTTTTCGCTTCAAAAATGAATTTTTTTTTTCCGCTTCAAAAATGAAAACTTTTCGCTACAAAATTAAAAAATTTCGCTACAGAAATTAAAATGTTTCGCTACAAAAATTTTTTTTTTCGTTTCAAAAAAGTTTTTCGCTCCGAATATGAACATTTTTCTCTATAAAAATGAGTTTCATTTTTGAAGCGATATTTTTTTATAAGATGAACAAAGTGGTACATCGAAACAAAACGAAACGAACAGAAACTGAGAAAAATTGAAAGAGTGGGAGAAACTGGAAATAAAAGGAAGTCGACCATATAAACAACGCACGAAAGCAGCGAAACACAGTAAGTAATGATGAAAAGACGACTACGACGGACAAGACTGACGGAGATATTTAAAAGAATTCAATAGGAAAATGAGAAAATAGGGAGGAGACGGAACTGACAAGAAAAAAGTAAAATTAATATATATAAAAATTAAAAAAAGAAACAAATAAGAAGAAACGGAAAGGAAATATGTTGAAGAAAATGAAAGAAACGAACAGAAGGAAAGAAAATGAAAACTCAAAAAGAGAGGACAAGAGAAGAACAGAAAAAAAAAAAAAAAAAGGAGAGGAAAGGAGAGAGGAGAGGAGAGGAGAGGAGAGGAGAGGAGAGGAGAGGAGAGGAGAGGAGAGGAGAGGAGAGGAGAGGAGAGGAGAGGAGAGGAGAGGAGAGGAGAGGAGAGGAGAGGAGAGGAGAGGAGAGAGAGAAGAGGAGAGAAGAGAAGAGAAGAGAAGAGAAGAGATTACAAAGTAATTGCTTTTCAGGAAAGCTGAGTTTCGAAAAGAGTAAAAATTACTGAGAGAGAAGAGAGAAGAGAGAAGAGAGAAGAGAGAAGAGAGAAGAGAGAGGAGAGAGGAGAGAAGAGAGAAGAGAGAAGAGAGAAGAGAGAAGAGAGAAGAGAAAAGAGAACAAAACAAGCATGAAATGAGATACATGCCGAAACAGGACAATCCAAGGCAAACGAGTCGCGACATGAAACGCCTGTGTCACACACCCTGCTGCGAACTACAAATGGTTCCCAAATTTCCTTAAGCAATTTTTAAGGGGGTTTGGTCTACTTTATCACAAACTTGAATATAAACTATCCAAAATGACTTATACCTCGACCTTGAGGTTGAAAGTGGAGCCAAGCGTCCAACCATATGGGAGAATCGTTGGCAAATGGACGGTTAAAAATACACTTTTAGCCATTGTTAGTGTCATGTATGACAGTTGAAAGAAGACTTGTCGGTGGGCGAATGGTACGCTTTTCAATTTGCGGTGATTTCAAAGGACGAGCTTTTAGCCCGAAGCCCTTGGCACCAGTGTGCGGACAGCAGGATCCCTGCTGTATAGGACGCGCTTGTCGAAATACAGGCGCTGTGAAGAGCCCAAGCTTTCGTCCTCCGCGATCTGTTATGAGATATAAGCGGTCGGCGCTATCGTTGGCGCTGACATTTAGCTATAGATTAAGCTAACTATAAATATTGTTATTCTACGTTAAGTAGTGCATTAGAAGAGGTTAACAAGCTCGGGCCGTGGAATATAAACATACTGGTTACATGTAAAGCTATCCATAATTTAATTATGGGAACTTACGAAACTTGTTAAGTGCGGGTTGCGTTGAGATGGGATCTTAATAGAGCCATTTAAGATGCGCGGCCCACCGTGGTCAGAGAACCAGAAAGTATAATCGCAACAACAGAGAGAAAAATCGCAGACGCTTTCAGCAGTTTCACAGCCCGGCCATGTGTTTCGCGGCGGTGGCACTACCGGAAGGCGGGTTTCTTTGAGTATGAAGAGGCGTCCATTCACACGCTGGCCGTAAAGCCTCTGCTTCAAACCACTCAACTTTGGCTGGTCTAAAAACACTCTTAACTCATTGTAGATGCCCTGGAGTTTATAGTCAAGGAGTTGGTCGCTTTAGGAGCGATTCGGGACTGGCAATATAATCATTTGGAGTTGAAGGCATAGGATATCAAAGATGTTAGACATGACATATGTCGCGATTAGAAATGTCCAAAGGCGATGGGCAGAGACCTTCGTCCTTATCTCTGAGATCAGTCCAGCACAACAGTACGCCATCCAAGTCAAAAAATGAGATATAACGGCGCCTGCGATTGGACAGCTCCTCATCTCATGTCACAGGGATCCGTCAACGCTTTTCCCCATATGATCACCCGTTTAGGGCAGAGTGGTTTATAGAGCACTGTACGGTACTATATCAATACCTTGTCTATCCTGCTTGTGGTCACACTTCAGACACTGAGCTGGGTTCTCTAGTAAGGGATGGAGAAGTTTTCAGAGTACATGGCGTCGGTAGACCCTGTGAGAAAAATCCCTCGAAGCACCAGTGGACATTGCGCTCCGGTCCTCCAGCGCTCTAGAGACATGAACTGCGGTATAGGGCTTCACCACGAGGGAGCGTCAGTACCTCTACAGCACATGCCAGCACACCCCAGAGATATCGGTAAACACACCACTATACTGCGTCGCGAGGTCTTGAGAAACGCTTTTGTTAGAATTAATTCACGCCGGGGTGGTTGGTATCTCACTACTTTTAGAATCATTACAGTTCACCAGAAACTACGGCGTTTAACTCAATTACGGTATAAAAGCTTCGTTAGCGGTTTGAAAATTGGTTCCAGATAGCATTTCAGATCATAGCAAAGTTTAGCGCGCGCGCTTGGAAAAAAAATGATCGCAAATTTATAACATTAGTACATGTAGAACGATGGGATTGACTCAGGTAATACTAGCCCCGGAAATGACTTCAGTTTCGACCCTATTTTGATTGTCTTTATAGTCTAACTGCTGATAAACACAACACTAATTCTATAACTGCGTTGTGTTTTTCATACGCTAGAGGAAAAGTACAACCAGACCACCGTCTCCCCATCGTCTCAGTTGTCCCAAAGTTCTACCTCTTGCAGCGAGATGGAATCGCCAGCCTCGGAATCCCCGCAGAAGAGAAAGAAACGTCGCAACCGAACCACGTTCACGGCATATCAGCTCGAGGAAATGGAGCGTGTGTTCCAGAAGACGCATTATCCTGATGTGTACACTAGGGAACAGTTGGCATTACGATGTGATTTGACTGAAGCGCGAGTCCAGGTCGGTATGTTTAGCGTATCGTAGTAAATTAAGTTCAGTTGGATTTGCGTTGTGATTGAGGCGAGAGTCCAGGTCGGTACATTAGCGTATCGTAGTAAATTAAGTTCAGTACGCGTTGGCTTTACGTTGTCATTGAGGCGAGAGTCCAGGTCGATACATTTAGCGTATCGTAGTAAATAAGTTCAGTACGCGTTGGCTTTACGTTGTGATTGAGGCGAGAGTCCAGGTCGATACATTTAGCGTATCGTAGTAAATTAAGTTTATCTCATAACATATACTTGTCCTTAACCAATCCTGTTCGCAAATCTAATGTTATTACAACGTTCAGCTACTTCTGACAATCGCTTATATTAATTCAATTATACACTACAAGAAATATGGGGGAAGCTTGTACATCGGTACAAAATGCAACGAGTTCAGTCGAGGTATATGTGTACGTTGAGTTTCTAGCCGTGTTCAGTTTTATTGACTTGTTAGAGAATGTGATACCGGAACGCAAACACAAAACACGAAGCATTAGATTTGTTTATCATTTAAGGTGATAATCAATAGAGCGCTTAGCTTTGGAATCCTCTCAAGTTATTAGACTTATTAGTTATTTCAAGTCCACATTTTCCCGCTTACAGCTCACGTTGAGAAGACTTGTACAAAAGCTACATGATCCCCCATGATCCTAGAGAGATGGTTATATCCGATAGAACAGTAGCTTTCTGGTCAATTGTGGCACCCATATTTATACACAAATGATTGAAGTATATATCTACAAGTCTTCACAATCTGTCCTGCAAGTTTATATTGGTGAATTCAAGTTTTAAGCGTTTTGAACTGTGGAATATACGGTGCGGTTGTGGTCTGCAGTTCATCATTGAAGGCATGAATTCGGTTCGTTTATATACCAACGCCTGTTGATGATGCAACGACTGATACACGAACTGATCTGATGGCGGATTTGCCGATCCAATGATATAATGTTCTTGCGGTTACGTTAGATGTCGAAGAATCAACACTTTCCTCAGATTCAAAACACCTCAACGTTGAGCTTTGAGTTTCCTTGGAAAACTAAATTCTACTGAAGTACGTCTAGAAACATTCGTAGCCAAACTGAAATTCGGCGAAGTTCTAGAATGAACGGTGAATTTGAAACTCAAAGTGTCTAGCTATTTATTTATACTACAGTCAAAGCTAAACCAGCTTCAAATGTAAGTTGCATGGTGTCAAGGCCGACAGCTCTTTCCAACTCGCCGTTTTAAAATCTTACTGAAGACTTCACCCGGTAATGTTTTTCATGGAAAATTCGTCTTCAGTTCTCATTACAAAGAAGATATCTAAAAGAGCCGATGGCTATCCTGTGGAGATGCTTTTACCACCCAAAGTTCTTCTCAAACAAGACAGGAATGAAGTCGATAAAAACACACGATGTAAAGAATATTTTTGGAGAAGTCTTCTCTCTGTACTGTAGGCAAGTTTATGTTGTATCCAAAGGGGAGAGTATGTATATATCATGTCTTAAAAGATACAAATTGATCCAACTTGAGAATATTAGAGTTGAAAGACACAACACAGAGAATCGTTTACTTGTAGTTGCGAAATGTCGGCAAATTACTTTGACTTTTCTCCCGAAAAGTTAAAATATTTTAATACATTTCAGTTTAGGTTGCTATTATTACAGTTACATTTTTTAGAACTTGTTCAATACTTGGCAAGCGTAAATGGTCGATAATTTTTAACAATTTTGATTTTACTTTGAAGAAAATCGTTTACTATATTTTACTTAATATTAAATAAATTCGTTTTCAAATAAAAATATCCGAATCGAATAACATTGATATTCAAGATCGATAAACTATGACAGTGCTAGTATATTTTTGTGGTGCTAAAAAGCTAACTATATTTTTGTTACGTATAGTAAAATATCTGTCAAATGTATCCAACATTTTAGCTTTACAATCCTAGACATTTTGTACAAGATTATTATTGTCGCTCAATATAATTTATCGAATCCAACGGTATGTGATTTTTTTTTGGTATTTGAGAAAATTTTATTGTACAATCGTTACTTTTAGAAGTTTCCCATAAATAGATTATATATAGTTTTAAATTTCTTAAAAGCCGGAATTTTGTTTGAATGAACACACATCAAAGTACGTATAATACATCTGAAACTGTAGCTGATATCATTTGCTCAGAATTCAAATCTTGATGAATGGTTAATTTATGTTTCTGTTGAAGATGCAATTTTCTGAATCCGAAGAAGACGAATAACACGAAACGATGTAATGATCATACAATTTTGAAATATTGTATTGTAAATACTACTAACAAAAACACTACTTTCTCTCTCGAGCTGTGGATAACAAAGATAACAACAAAAGAAAACGCCACTTGCAAGCTTTTCCTCGCGCTAAATCTGCGCGCAAAGTTAGATCCAGTTTCTGCCGAAACGCCCGCCATAGACTTGTCAAAAACTGTCTGCTCTCTAGCTTTCCTGCGTTGAAAGTATCACTAAAAAGAGCGAGCAACAGTGATGCTGTAACGCCTACCACGTACAGTCCCGCCTTCTCAATGAACGAGGAACTCAAATATTTCTTCAGTGTAACACTTTTCAATTCCTTAGTCTGATTCGCCTGTCCTCTCGTGCGCTGAACAGTTAATTAAAAATAGCAACACTTTCGTCAAAACGCCTTCCACATCCCTGAGGGGAAATACAGCGCGCTTTGAAACCAAATATTTCTGCTGACAAATTTTTCTTTGTTCTTGTCGTGATTTTTTGCTCCAAGTGGCATTTGTTTCAAGATGTTTATAAGTAACTGTTGAACTCGCTTCCGTGAAAGGCACACTACTTCCGGTTGCTTGATGAATTTCGAGAAAAAACTGGCACAACTTTTGACGGGATTTTGAGCACTACACAAGAACGATCGACTTTTGGCCTTGATCGAGAATAGAAAAAGCGCTAATTCTTCTTCAAACCGTGGAGAAATTTGAAGTGTTCGAGGGGTTTTTCTAGTGCATAATTTCAACTGGTGTAGTTTCTAGAGTACACAAATACTGGAGTACGTACGTACAAATACTACCTTATGAAACGTATAGTTATCTGAAAGAGTACTAAATTGTGCTATCTCTAGAGTAGAGTACAAACACTAAAAGCATGGGCAATGGTTTGTACTTTAAAAAAAAGAAATAACAGTAAAAAATAGCATTACTATTTATGTTGCACGCTTTTAATCCTGACTGCAACCAATCAATTTTCAAAGTTCTATTTATGTTAATTAGCTGTCAGTGTTTATTAGATGCAAAGGAACAAAAGATATTGGTGTAGTTAGTAATGCCCAGGTTTATTGGAATCACTCTAAACCTGGGCACTACTAATTAGCTGTCAGTGTTTATTAGATGCAAAGGAACAAAAGAAAACAAAAGAGTGAGTGTCTAATAGTGTGTATTGGTGTAGTTAGTTTAATGCCCAGGTTTATTGGAATCACTCTAAACCTGGGCACTACTAATTAGCTGTCAGTGTTTATTAGATGCAAAGGAACAAAAGAAAACAAAAGAGTGAGTGTCTAATAGTGTGTATTGGTGCAGTTAGTAATGCCCAGGTTTATTGGAATCACTCTAAACCTGGGCACTACTAATTAACTGTCAGTGTTTATTTTTATAGATGCAAAGGAACAAACGAAAACAAAAGAGTGAGTGTCTAATAGTGTGTATTGGTGTAGTTAGTAATGCCCAGGTTTATTGGAATCACTCTAAACCTGGGCACTAGCTACTAATTAGCTGTCAGTGTTTATTAGATGCAAAGGAACAAAAGAAAACAAAAGAGTGAGTGTCTAATAGTGTGTATTGGTGTAGTTAGAAATGCCCAGGTTTAGAGTGATTCCAATAAACCTGGACACTACTAATTTGCTGTCAGTGTTTATTAGATGCAAAGGAACAAAAGAAAACAAGAGTGAGTGTCTAATAGTGTGTATTGGTGTAGTTAGTTTAATCAGCCCAAGTTTATTGGAATCACTCTACTATTTCACGCTTTTAGTGTTTGTACTCTATATATATTGGAGCCGCGTATATGTGTTTTTAAAGTTTTAACATTTCAGCGTTTTGCATTTTCGTTTTTGAGCTCAGTACAACACATTCTACAACATACAGTTAATCAGTCTCAAGTACTTTCTATTATACTCGCTGAGTTTCAATCTGTTTGAGGACCATTTCATTTCGCTTCAATTCTTTGGACAGCTCTCTTGTTCTCACAACTAAAATTAGCCGAACTTAGTATTTTTAAACGAGTGGCAGCTGACTTTATCCTACTTGATATATAAGTAAGAGGGATTGTGAAAGACTCGAGAATTGTTTTCATATCTGGAAGACCACTTTGAAACGAAGTGGCTCTTATGTGCTTTCAAGAGGAGGAGTGTTGTTCGTCCATTTTATCGCCATTTTGGTTCTTCTTGGCGTGTAGTACGTGTTCTTAGCTTCTAGGTCTTGTCCTCCTCTCAGTGTTACTCCGTCTCTACCGGCTTTTTATGTTCTAAGAACGCCTGCATGCCGAGGAGGCTAGCATTTAGGGAGAGGCCGGGAATGCTTGTAATGTACGGAGCATAGCTTGCCTGGACTTCGAGTCATTTCTCTGCGCTGTAAAGCTATTGAATAAATAAATACAATTAGTTTTCTTGATTTCGCCTTTTAGATCTTGTCTTGTTCCTCGTCTTGCTCTTCGTCTTGTTCTTGGATCTTCTTTCTCTTCCGACTTCTTTCTCTTCGTCTTGTTCTTCGTCTTAATTGCTCTTCGTCTTGCTCTTCGTCTTGCTCTTTGTCTTGCTCTTCGTCTTGTTCTTCGTCTTAATTGCTCTTCGTCTTGCTCTTCTTGCTCTTCTTCTTGCTCTACATCTTGCTTAAGAACTCTTCTTGCTCTTCTTCTCAGTGCTCCTCGTCTTGCTCTTCGTCTTGCTCTTTTTATCTCTTCTTCTTTCTCACCTCGTGGCATTTTTTTGCCTTTTCAAACTTTCTCTTGCTTCTCTCCTTCCCCCTACTGTCCTTTCTCTTTCTGTGCTCACATGCTTTCTTCGCTTGTTCTTTTGTCGTAATACTGGTCTGTATTGCTCGTGGTTTTCTGTTCCTGCATCTAACACATATTTCTTCTTTAGTATGCTTCGTCCTTCTGGTACTTCAACTGACAAATAAATGCTTTGATAAACTGCACGGAAACTGCAAATAATTAAACTATTGCCCTATATTCGGTTTATGTTGTAAATCGATTATACATATAGTATAAATACTTTGGAAGATTCAGTAGAGTACAAACACTAAAACCATATACAACATTTTGCACTAAATAGCACTAATTAAACAATAGAATACAATAGAGTGATTCCAATAAACCTGGGCATTACTAACTGCACCAATACACACTATTAGACACTGACTCGTTTGTTTTCTTTTGTTTCTTTGCATCTAATAAACACTGACAGCTAATTAGTAGTGCCCAGGTTTATTGGAATCACTCTAGAAATATCACTATTTAGTGTTAGTAGAAACAAACTAGCATACTATCACGAATCCTGCAATCTGATTGGCTAACGTACTCACTATCTAATGAGTGATAGATAGTGAGTAGCGAAAAAGCCGGCATTTTGAACAAAAACAAAGCGAGAAATCAATAAATATTGGTGTGAAATCGAAGGTAGTAGAGTGATTCCAATAAACCTGGGTACTACTAATTAGCTGTCAGTGTTTATTAGATGCAAAGGAACAAAACAAAACAAGAGTGAGTGTCTAATAGCTCGTGTAGTTAGTAATGCTCAGGTTTATTGGAATCACTCTATGCCGTACAGTCGGTTTCTACTAAAACAATTAGACTACTCGTTCGAGTTTTCTATGAGTTCAAATAGTCAACTCGACGCTACGTGCCTCATTGACTATTGACTCATAGAAAGCTCGAACTCGTAGTCTAATTGTTAATTTAAAAATAGTAATATTTACCTCGCATTGTTTAAGTGTTACTCTATTTTGTGATTTGAACGTTGCATTTCGGACTGAGTTATAGAGGTTTGAACATTTCAATATGCAAATCAGATGACGTCAACCCAGACTTCATTTATTACACAAAATCTCTCTTGTGCTGATTATTGACATTTTTAAAATTGAAGAATATTTTTACAGTCTCTATAAATTATTTGATCAGTTTTGCAGTATTTCCGAAAATAAATTCTACTAGCATGAGAAATACTAAATAAATTAAGCAAATGCCTGGGCCGTGACGTCACCGGAGTTTAAAACCTTCATATAAACTCAAAATTGTGTAGATCAAATTTCAAAATACTGAACCGTCCCACTATTTACATTATTTAAAATCGATTTACAACATTTAGTGGCTCCTTAATCGTGAAAAATTAATATAAAATTTAACGATAATTGATGGTGCGTGTTTCGTAACATAATGAGGCGAACTCCGACCTCATCATAACATCGAGTACTACAGTATTATGTTGCGAATTAAACACGTTAATCCAGGATAATAAACGATTAAAACCTTTATTTAATACACTAAGGATGATGCATTGCTCTAATACTAGCTGTAGTTGGAGATTGGAAAAAATAATCTCTTTGAAAAGACCTTAAAATTGACCTGTTTGGAAGTGAATCACAGATAAGCATTGATCGTTCAACGAAAATCATTTACGCAAAGTTGAGAGTGCTCGGTGGATATTAAATCGATTAGCAGTGAGTCTATTGAGAAATAATATCGTTGTCCGGAGATCGATAATTAATTGAAAATTGTTGTTTGTCGATGTTGTTGTTAACGTTCTTCTTCTTCTTCTTCTTCTTCTTCTTCTTCTTCTTCTTCTTCTTCTTCTTCTTCTTCTTCTTCTTCTTCTTCTTCTTCTTCTTCTTCTTCTTCTTCTTCTTCTTCTTCTTCTTCTTCTTCTTCTTCTTCTTCTTCTTCTTCTTCTTCTTCTTCTTCTTCTTCTTCTTCTTCTTCTTCTTCTTCCTCTTCTTCTTCTTGTTCTTGTTCTTCTTCCTCTTCTTCTTCTTCTTTTTCTTCTTCTTCTTCTTCTTTTTCTTCTTCTTCTTCTTCTTCTTCTTCTCTTCTTCTTCTTCTTCTTCTTCTTCTTCTTCTTCTTCTTCTTCTTCTTCTTCTTCTTCTTCTTCTTCTTCTTCTTCTTCTTCTTCTTCTTCTTTTCTTCTTCTTCTTCTTCTTCTTCTTCTTCTTCTTCTTTTTCTTTTTTTCTTCTTCTTTCTTCTTCTTCTTCTTCTTTTCTTCTTCTTCTTCTTCTTCTTCTCATTTTTCTTCTTTTTTTCTTCTTCTTCTTCTTCTTTTTCTTTTTCTCCTTCTCTTTTTCTTCGTCTTCTTTTTCTTCGTCTTCTTTTTCTCCTTCTTCTCTTTCTTCTTTTCCCTCTTCTGTGTCTTCTTCTTCTCGTCTTCTTCTTCTTCAGAGCTGGTTTCTATATAATCATCGTGACCGTTTAAATTTCAAAAAAATTTCTAGCCATCGGACCAATCATCGGACCAATCATCGGACCAATCACTCGCCTATCGCGAGTGTTCTATCTCAGTTCTATCTATACGTACATCTAGCTATCTAAGGCTGGATTCCATATAATCGTCCAAATCGTTTGCGATCGCCGCTTGAGAACATTTTGAAACGATCCGGTCGATAATATGAAAAGCAGCCATAAATCTTTTAAGCTTCTTATAGACAGACACTTCAAATAAACACAGTCCAGTTATGCGGGCAGGTTTTCAGCGATATCGATGATTATAAACATGCAGCATTTTCTCAAAGGACCAAAATTTCCACAAAAGTCAAATATTTTTCGTATCAGCAGATTTTAAAAATAAATTATTTTCCAGAATGGTAAATTGAGCTCTTTGAAAAACACACGAGTGCAAATTATTCCAAATTGAACGAGAAATCATATGATTACCAATTAATAATAATCATGAAAAAAAGTAATTTGCACCGCAGTCTGCACTGCTCTAAGCCAATCAGAATCGAGTATTTTTTTCATGTATATTATTATACATATAAATGAATAATGAAGCAATAATATAACCCCACGTTAAAACACACATCGACCAAAATCGGCAGGTCGTGGGTTCGTTTCCCACCTGGGGCTCAGATTTTTCTGTAGTGGTTGATGTGTGTTTTAACGTGGTGTTATTGCATCTTTAAATTATTTTCTGTCTTTAATTACTCGGGCTTCCAACAGAATACCAGAGTTATAAAATGGGCTTTCGTTTTAGTTTTCGCCCCAAGTGTGTTTCATTAAATAATTGGAAAAGTTAATCATTTCTTAGAGATATAACATGCTGAATTGGTTTTATGGAATATTGTTTTGTCGACATATCTTATCTCTAAATTTGTACGCGCGATGACCATGCCGTGTCCAAGAATTCTGATTGGTTTTGATTTTGCGCGCTGTGATTGGTTGAATACAATGTGTTCGATTCCGTACCGTGACCGTAACTCCATGCCGTAGGTTTCCCAATGATTAAATAATTGGAAAACTTAATAATTTCTTAGAGATATAACATGCTGATTTGGTTTTATGGAAGATTGTTTTGTCTGCATATAAAAGTCGTTTTCATATGAATAGGAAGGTTACGGTAAGATTCGTGCCGTGCGGTGACCGTGCCGTGTCCAAGAATTCTGATTGGTTTTGATTTTGCGCGCTCTGATTGGTTGAATACAATGTCTTCGATTGCGTACCGTGACCGTAACTCCGTGTCGTAGGTTTCAGTGTCCCACTCATACGAAAACGACTCTATATATTAGCTCTGTCCCACATAGAATATTCCTAAATTTTAAGGATACAGAAAGAGTGGATGACACATAATAATATTTCAATATAAAAATAAAGTTAATCAATTATTTGGGATAATTTGGACGGGCAATTTTAAAAATAATAATTTTGATATCTAACCAATCAGAACAGCCCAAGATAATAGCTAATGAATTTGCTTATTTTACTAGGTTTCCCACGTACAATTTGTTTTAAAATTGGCATGTGTGGCCACTGGATAACAGACAAATTTGATATATTAAAAGAATCGAAGAAAGTATATCTTATACCTTACCTTTTTAGCCAATGGGATCGCTAGTTTTAACAATAGAAAATATAAACATTCCATCGTGCTTTGCCGTTAATTCAGTTGCCTAGTTCTTACGTGGACCATCACTTAAAATACCAATGAAGCTTCACGATTTCAAAGGTTTGTTTTACAACTCGCAGATGCGAAGCTCAAATCACAAAATACTGAACCATCCCACTATTCACTTCATATGTAATCGATTTTCAAAATAAAAAAATATATTCTTCATAAGCACTTTAAATTCCGTTTATCAATACAAATATCTACAGTCGAGCGTTTGACTGTAAATGATCTATGGGAATATCTGGTATACATTGTATAAATAGCTTCAATAAAGGAGCACCGGCTTCTAAATCGTCCAGGGGATCGATATTGTAAAGCGCATTGAGTTTTATGGAATACGCTATATAAGAATAAAGTTATTATTATTATTACACCCTTTACCCTTCCCTTCAACAATGTTGGTAGCGTGCAAACGTATCCGACATTTTTGGGCTACCTGTGCTATAATGATCACAAACTTGTTGGCCAAACAACAGAATGTCCAAATGCTCCCAAGGCCAACAAAGTTGGGGACGTTTACACCGGCCTCAATATTGATCATCTGAACATTACATTATGCAGAGTAACAAAACATTGTAATAAGCATTAAAGAATGTAACTATCGCACAGGAAACTGTCCAGTGACATTCTGTGGTAAACCATGTAGGGAAATGTATTCTAAACAACAGAAAAAAACTGTCAAATGTCTGACCACATGATGGAATTAATGCCCTTTGAATGGGTATTTGCAATTCTGTACATTTCGGAAAGCCATGAAAAAGCAGCTATTTCATACATGTATATGGGCGTTTATACAAGCCTGCAATTTAAAGCCATCGCGCGCGGAAAGGTTGTTAAGCTCAATATTTTGTATACAAGCCCTTTTATGCTCAAATAACAAAATGTCAAATGCCACCAAAATTCGGTGAATAGTCAGAGATATAAGGGCTTGTACTTTGGGAGAGGTGACATTTTGATCAGCATAAAAACCATCGTTTTCGTAACTATCTCTGAGAAGCTTTGCTGTAACTTAATAAGATTTTGCCACAAGTTTTGAGTAATGGTATCACAAATGTATCAATCGCAGTTTTTGATGTATCATTGCCAGTTAATGAAAACTGTATGGAAACAGCAGCTTTGCAGTTTTTCCGCTATGTCATCGCTATGTTATTTAAGGAGTAATTCGAAAGGCCATCGAGTGCTAATGAAGCCATTTGAAAGTCACGACATAATTGGAATGCCAATTCGTGTTAGGGGTGGATCATTAGAAATCTCGGGAGGGGGGGTTAAATATTTTTTAGGCACGATTTTTTTTTGTACCTGTATTTCTCTGCAGGAATTTGTTTTTGAGATGTGTAGCTCTTTTTTTAGGTGGTAGGGTACTTGCAGGAATTTTTTTTGGGACATTTTTTCTTTGCAGGAATTTTTTTTTGGGAATTGTCACCCCCCCTCCCGAGATTTCTAATGATCCATCCACCCCTTACGGTAAGCCATTTCATTAATTGTCACTCTTCCATGTCAAAACTAATTAATGATGCTACTAAAAGCCATTTCATTGCTTCCCTAAGAATTTTCAACTTCGACCACAAAAGCCATTTGAATGCTTTGAAATTGTACGAATATTTTCGGGGAAATAGTGACCAAAACCCACACTTTCTGTGGTTGATTGACGAAAAATTATTCGTATTCGAAAACCATTTCAGTGTCACAAAAGCCATTTGAATGCTTTGAGATTGTACGAATGTTTTCGGGGAAATAGTGACCAAACCCAGTCACTTTCTGTGGTTAATTGACGAAATATTACTGATTCGTATTCGAAAACCATTTCAGTGTCACAAAAGCCATTTGAATGCCTTGAAATTGTACGAATATTTTTGAGGAAATAGTGACCAAAACCCACACTTTCTGCGGTTGATTGACGAAAAATTATTCGTATTCGAAAACCATTTCAGTGTCACAAAAGCCATTTGAATGCTTTGAAATTGTACGAATATTTTCGAGGAAATAGTGACCAAACCCAGTCACTTTCTGTGGTTAATTGAACGGAAATATTACTGATTCGCATTATCGAAAACCATTTATGCAGTGTCACTCTTTCATTGAACAAAGATAATTAAGGGGCTACAAAAGCCATTTCAATGATTTGAAATTGTATTTTAAATATATATATATTTTTCGATGCTCAAGGAAGTATTCGCTGCAACCAGCAAAAAGCCAATCGTGTGCTTCGGTCGAAAGCCAGTTCAATGCTCTGGTTCTGTATTTTCAAAATGATAATTTTAAGTAATGATATTTAAGTAATAATAGGTGGGATTGAATGCATTGCTTTTTCCACTGGATTCAATCTTAAAACCAAACTACGGAAATACCATGAAAACCAAACCTTAGATATTTAGGCTGGTCAGAGTTGATATCAGTTGTGTACACCACATTTATAAAGGCTGTCGTTGAGAAAGTTTGCTATGTGACCGCGAAGAATGCTGGGAGTGGTATGATGATTTGCTTTATGAAAAGAAACGCTGATAGAAACTAAAGGTGCAGTAATACGGGCAACAAAATCGTGCAACTTGTCGCGCAACATTGTTGCGTTGCAAGTGCAGAGCAATGTTTCTCGTATTACCATCGTTCGCGCAACTTGTCGCGCAACACATTTTCGTGTTGCGGGTTGCAAAACTTTGTTGCGCAAAGTAGAAGCTCTTTCTACTTCATGCAACAAAGTTTTGCAACCTGCAACACCGAAAATTTAATTTGTTGCGCGACAAGTTGCGCGAACGATGGTAATACGAGAAACATTGCTCTGCAACTTGCAACGCAACAATCTGAAGAATGTTGCGCGACAAGTTGCACGATTTTGTTGCTCGTATTACCACACCTTAAGGTGGTATGATACCTCAAAAATGGAGTTATTTTAATAAATGTGCCAACAAAATAAAACTTAACACAATTTATCTACATGACAAGAGAAATCTTTTTGAGCACATGTTTGACTGATTTAGTTGCCATGGTAACCAGGGGGGGTAGTCAAACCCCCGTCCGGCAGCCATTTTCTAGCAGCTATAACTCCTTTCCCTTTTAATCAATGGAAATGAAACTTTTGTTGCATATTTCTTAATATGTTTTGTATACAATGAACTAAAGAAAACTACTTAGGATGAATACTTTTGAAATTAGCACAAAAAATATAGTGTTATGACTCAACGGCATAGAAAGGCAATACAATTATTTTGTTTGTGCAGCAGATATTGCACAGAATGTGCTGATTCTAGTTCATTGTATAAAGGAATATGTGTAGGTTTGTCACTGCAAAAATCAAGCAAATCCATGAAATCCTTATAAAGATATCTTTGTTGCAATCTCAGTTGTTGCACGGAATTTGATGTTTAGAGAAAATACAAATTTCTGGTCAGATACAACCCAAATATTTGTTTCAAGTTTCTTTCAAAATTGACCATTTTTGTTGCACTGAAGGTTCTGTTTTGTTTGAAATTGCATGAAAGTCGTTGATCGTTGTCCTCATAGTTATAGTTGTCGTTTGTTCGCTGATTCACTCATTTGTACTTAGTAGCCTTTATTTAGACAGGGTAGCCCATTCAGTTGAACAGCTGGTATCCATAGGGGCCCTGTATATATAAATCTATACAAAATTATAATATATATTATTGTTATGTATTTGTTTATTTGCTAATTTCTTTGTTTGTTTGGATACTTATTTGTTAGCTTTTTAGTATATTTATTCATTAGTTTGTTTATTGATTTGTTTGCTTTTTTATTTGTTTGTTTGATTATTTGTTTGCTTGCTTATTTATTTGATTATTGATTCATTTGTTTATTCATTTGCTTGTTTATTGATTCATTTGTTTGCTTGTTCATTTGCTTGTTTATTTATTCTTTTGTTTGCTTGTTCATTTGCTTGTTTGTTTATCCGTTTATTTGTTTATTTATTTTGTTTATTTATTCATTTGTTTGTTTATCCGTTTATTTGTTTGTTTATTTGTTTATTTGTTTATTTTGTTTATTTATTTTGTTTATTTATTCGTTAGTTTGCTTGTTCATTTGCTTGTTTGTTTATCCGTTTATTTGTTTGTTTATTTGTGTATTCATTTGTTTATTTATTCATTTGCTTGCTTGTTCATTTGATTGTTTGTTTATCCGTTTATTTGTTTGTTTGTTTGTTTGTTTGTTCAGTTCTTTTTTTAGAACTGTGATGCTAACAATAGCCTCACGATACGATTACCAAGTCATTTGTAAACAGACGTCTTGGACAATCACTAGCCAACTGTCACTAGCCTAGCGGCAAAATATATCCTTTAGCTGTTGAAAGAACCACTTGTGCTGCAATAGATAATAACCAGACATAACAAAGATACAATCTTATGTTCGTTGAATATCGCATCAAGTAAATTTAATTCAAAAATTTATCATTCACAGAAGATATCTTCATTTAGATTGTATCTCCAAATGGCTGATTTTTATCCAGAATTTGTCTCAAAATGGGTAATTTGTATCTAGAACTTGTCTACGGTCACTATAATACTCGATACATGGCGTAAGTAGGTCAAAAACTCTTAGGCCGTTTCCTTGACGACCGCTTAGATAATTTATGCATAACTTTCGAATGGCTTTCCAAAATGGAGGAGTGAATACGGCAACTTCGAATAACTATTTCTCGTCCATTTAGTATTCCAAGATTTCCAATGATCTCGCCTTAAGCTATACTTGAGAATTAGGAAGCGACTGCATGTATTTAGGGCCTGTAAAACTCAGAAACTCAACAGTGTATGTAACTAAGCACAGCCGCCTTTTCTGCGAGAAAATGTCGAAGTTAAATCTGCCTGTTTTAGACAGCATTTAGATAAGAATATAACACTACTTCTACTATCGCTCTATATTACCAGCTAGTTTGGTTTATGATTATTACCTCTGCAAAGTAGTTGTTGACCTTGATGACTGGATCAAGTGGCGGGAACAATAAAGCGAGGAGATTAAACACGGACGCGTCTTTGAGGAACAAATCGTGCCAAGTTTTTCCCGCCGTTTTTATTTTGCCTTCTTCACTTTTCAACCTTCTTTGAGTAAACATTTCAAACTTTTATAACTTATAAACAATTAGGTTCATAATCACAAAATACTGAACCTCCAACTACATTGTATTCGGTCTATTTTGAAACAATATTAAGGGTGAGAGATACACTTAAACGAGCATATACAGTAAATTCAGTCTCTCTAGCAAAGCGGTCTCTCTTAGAGAGGTGTCCATTTGAGAGGGAGTCTCGACCAGACAAAGGTGTCTGTCTTAGAGAGGTGTCTGTCTTAGAGAGGTGTCTGTCTTAGAGAAGTGTCTGTATTTGAGACGGGATTTATAATAAAACAGTGCAGCAGGGACTAGATATTAAAAGTGTCTGTCTTTGAGAGGACTTCTTCGCAAGCGAAAATGAGGTTGTGTAGCCTCACGTTCGCTTGTCAAGATATGAGTGAAATACTCAATTCAACTATAAAAACAAAAGTCTTAAATTGATATTCAAAGGTACAAATTCGTTTTTTCCCATGAACAATTCAATCACATTTCAGTCAAATTTTGCTATTAAATACACTTCTCAATTACAAAAATACTAAGATCAAGGAAATTTCAAGTTACAAGTGTTGATAGGTGTACGCTGCATGGTGTGGTAGGGGACATAAATTATATGCCCCACGGGGGATTTTTGGTGCGTTTCAAGTTCGTGAACTCTGAAGTGAGTGATCTGAATGTATATTGTTCGGCTTCCTGGTGGGAAATGTAGCTGATATCGTGTCTCGTTTATAGTATGTTTAAATACTAGTTATAGAGGTTCTTATATATCATAGGCAGTCAGAATTAATAGAACGAACTGGCGGGGAAAGATTTAAGATTGAAGTGCAATCATTTTTTAAGGCAGATCCTGAGGTATAACAACCTCAGTACGTATTAATTCAATAATTTTTTTGGAATCATGTGGTCAGACAGATTCTATATATGATTGCGTCAGGCCAGTTTTCACAGTGGCATAAGCCCTTTTGTGCTTGTGCAGTATGCTTGCATTAGGCCCGTTTTCACAGTGACATAAGGCCTCTTGTACTTGCGCTTATGCTTGCGTCGGGCCCGTTTTCACAGTGACATAAGGCCTCTTGTGTTTGCGGCTATGCTTGCATCAGGCCCGTTTTCACAGTGACATAACGCCATTTGTCCTTGCGCTTATGATTGCGTCAGGCCCGTTTTCACAGTGACATAAGTCCTCTTGTGCTTGCGCTTATGATTGCGTCAGGCCCGTTTTCACAGTGACATAACGCCATTTGTCCTTGCGCTTATGATTGCGTCAGGCCCGTTTTCACAGTGACATAAGTCCTCTTGTGCTTGCGCTTATGATTGCGTCAGGCCCGCTTTCACAGTGACATAAGTCCTCTTGTGCTTGCGCTTATGATTGCGTCAGGCCCGTTTTCACAGTGACATAAGTCCTCTTGTGCTTGCGCTTATGATTGCGTCAGGCCCGTTTTCACAGTGTCATAAGCCCTCTCGCCCTTGCGCTTATGCTTGCGTCAGGCCTGTTTTCACAGTGACATGTAAAGACCAATTCAATTTAAACTTAGCACACACAATGAATGAACTCTCCAGTTTCAAAGGACAACATTTTAGTACAAGACATATACGTAACGATACGAAAATAAGCTTCACAAGGGAAACACAATGCAAGGCGACTCAGATTGTGTTTCAAATGAACGTACGTGTACACAGAGCAATCGGATATCACGTCCACTCAATCATCAGAACGTGATATAGCATTGTTTCTCGACTCGCCGAGTTTCACCGCCCCGGGGTTTTTTGAATGGAATTACACACACACAAAACAATGTCTTGTAAGCAACAGAGATTCGCCATGCTGAGTTGTAAACGGACACGTACCTATAAATACGATTTGATAGATGAAGAGCGAATGGACGAATTATCACCGCGCATGTGCGAGCCATATTACTTCCAGGAGTCAGTATTTTGAGGAGTAGTGTACGAAACATTGCCCGAGGGGGAATCAAGCTCGCAATCCTCCTACAAATCTCCGCCAAAGAGTTCTACAGCTGTAAGCCCAGTGGCTTATCAGAGAGCGGAGATTGTAATCGAAAATGAAAAAAAGAAATTGAATTGTCTCGCTCGTTCTCTTTTGGTCTCGCTATCGTTATCGTTATCGTAAGGAAGTATTAGTGAGATTTCCAACAATGATTTCTGTATCTTTAAAAAAAAATGGTCACAAAGAGTTGCGCTTATGCTATTGAATTACTAGGTGCAAGCCATTGAACAGACTCTAAGGGGGGAGGTGTAGGGAGGAAGGAAAGGAGAACCGACGGGGAGGGGGGGACAGGAGAGACTACCCCCCCCCCCCTACCCCTCCATTCATAGTCCCATGTGCTTTCTCCTACACTAACCTAGCATGGCCACAAGATAATAGCTAATGCTAAGAGAACATAAGTAAGAGTGCGAATCTGGTAATATACCCGGCACGCGTGCTATGATAATTCACGATTGGATTATTTTTAATAGCCGGGCACAGGCAGCCCAACCATTGTTTCTGAGGCTACTTATAATCAATACAAATATATTTGTATGCGCGCATCTTTTTTTGATGGGTTTCCTGTGGTAGAGCGCGCGCATGCAAATAATTTTTTTTATTTATTATTATAAGTGCTAGTAGACTCAGTAAACTGAATAGTTGGGCTGCCTAGCTGTGGCCCAGTGAAGCTCGCGCAACCACTACTCCTCATCCCACCACACATGCGTCAAGATTTGACACGACGTTCGTTCCTAAATTTGATGGCCAAAACCACAGGCAGCCCAACAATTTCTTCTGAGGATTGTGCGCCTGAATGCGCGCGTGTATTTGTTGACGGGCTTCCTGTGGTAGAGCGCGCGGAATAAAAAAGTAAAAATGTAAAAATAATTAGCAATTATTGGACGAGGTTGAGCAAAATATCGTGATTTGTCAAGGCAGAGGCAAATAATTATCTGCGAGACAGTGACAAAATTACGATATTTTGCAAAAACCGAGCTAAACCGAGCTCAATAATTATTTTATCATTCACGTTATTTTCTCTCGCCTAAAGCAACAACTCTGGAAAAAATCGAGCTGCCATTGTCGAGGAGAACGAAAACACTTATTCGTAGGAAGTTATCTGCAGTGACGTAGTCGTTTCTCGACCAATGAAAATCACCGAGAAAATAATGTGAATGATAACGTTTATTCGGCGCGCTCTACTACACGAAGACCATCAAAACAGATAACGTTTAATTGGGCTACCTGTGTCACGAAATAAAATCGATAAATAAACTTAGGAATCATTAACTCTGCATAGATATTTTTGGATACCGATATTTCAGCTAGTAGCCCCTTTTCGCGTTCACAGATCCCGTTGTAAAACCGCTGTACTTATTGACATCAGACGCATTTGTACAGGGTTAGCCTCGAGTCAGTGTAAATTATTCACAAATATCAACAAGAACACGAAAAAAATGTTGACATGAAACTATAGATACATTTTTGAATTGCACGGACTGTTTTCTGAATCGAGGCTAACCCTGTACATATGCGTCTTTTGTCAAGGACAGCGGTCATCTCTACAACGCGAAACTGGAGTATTTAATCGTTTTCTGCTGTAACTGTTTTTAGGTCTGGTTCCAAAATCGAAGAGCAAAATGGCGGAAAAGAGAACGATATTCCCAAGTCCCCCTACCCGCGCGCGGCATTGGAGGCTCTCCGTACGATCCCACCCCTCCCCCCTCGTGGCCACGTGATGACGTAATCAACATGAACCAGGGAGGACCAATGCCAAGACATCTTCCTCCTCACGTGACTCTACCAAGCTACGCGGCCGTGCTGCCACCAAACCCTTCAATGGCGGGACGAACTTCACCGGGGTCGCAAAGCAGCATGGTTAATTCCTCGCCTTCGCTGGTTAGGGCGCATGTGCACCAACAAGGACCGCATCCCAACGTGACCATAACTTCTTCATCTCTGCCACCCAGTCACAACCCATCGTCAATTCATCCGACTCTTACGTCATCTCGCGCATGTCATTCTCCGCCTTCCGCTGGCCCACCTCTATCGCGGGACTATAGGGTCGAGAACGAGCACGACCCGCAGACGGGACAGTGCGTGGTACGGCATAGCACCAGTATTGCCGCACTGCGGCTAAAAGCAAAGGAACACGCCGTTGCCATGGGGATGGTGAGAGCTTATAATATGAGAGCTGACGTATGACATTTAGTGACGTTAAGCCGAATCTACACGAGCAAGATTTCGACCCTTGACAAGGAAAACTTGCTCGTGTAGACGACAAAAACATCGCCAATTTTTCCTTGTCAAGGAAAACTTGCTCGTGTAGATGAGGCTTTGACTTTAGTGTCAGACTTTGTTACAAGATAAAAGAACCGCCATGATTGTTCGATTTCGACTTTCTTAATACTAAAACTAATGAAAATAACCAAAACTCTGAAATAGACTGGCCATTGATGTTGGGTTAGGTCTTCGTGTAGCTGCACAAAAGTCCTGGCTATTGTTCTATTGTTGTTCTATGTATTGTTTTTACATAAAGAACAATAGCCAGGACAATGTGTGCAGCGACACGAAGACCTGACCTAATGTTGTAATAATTTCAGACCTTGAGTGGATTTTGTGTCCCTCTGTATTTTATGTCCCTCTACATTTTATGTCCCTCTACATACACATTTTATGTCCCTCTATATTTTATGTCCCCCTATTTTTTATGTCCCTCTACATTTTATGTCCCTCTATATTTTATGTCCCTCTACATTTTATGTCCCTCTATATTTTATGTCCCCCTATATTTAATGTCCTTCTATATTTTATGTCCCTCTATATTTTATGTCCTCCTATATTTTATGTCCCTCTATATTTTATGTCCCTCTAAATTTTGTGTCCCTCTAAATTTTGTGTCCCTCTATATTTTGTGTCCCTCTATATTTTGTATTCCTCTATATTTTGAGTGCGAACCCTTCCCCCAAATCAATGGCCAGTCCTTCGTGTGCCAAATAAGCTAATCGATTAATTAGCTAATTCTGGTAATAAATACTTTTAATTGTTCTAGTTTTTACATAAATAAGCAGTTTAAAAACTATGGGCTTGTGTCACCTGTCACGTGACTTTTTAAATTTTCACCGAAGACAAACGAAAATATCATAACTTGAAAGAGCATGCTAAAATTAGTAAAAGTTGTAAATTTCAAAAGAATCAAGCAAATTAAATAAGACAAAAGTTAAAGGCTTTCAAAGTTTCCCGCTTTGACAAGGATTTGTATGGGTTTTTCGCTTGGAGGGCAAGCGTTGCCCTCCAACGTTAACATGCATTTCCATACAAAAATAAAATGGCAAAGTTTGAATGCCTGTAACTATTGCCGTGCTCTTTCCAGTTATGGTATTTTCGTTTGTCTTCGGTGAAAATTTAAAAAGTCACGTGACAGGTGACACAAGCTCATTTAAAATCATTCAGTTTGGATGCCCGAACACAGGCAACCCAACCATTTCTGCTGAAATGATATGAAAATATATGAATTATGCGCGCATCTTTTTCGATGGGGTTCCTGTGGTAGAGCGTTGCGGGTTAATGTATTGTGTGGGTTCCCTGTGTTATTACGCAAGGAATCGGGTGCGTTTTTCCCAGTTCAGCGTAAAACGCACGCGAGTCCATGCGTAACAACACAGGGAGCCCGCCAATGTAATACTCGCGCGCTCTACCACAGGAAGCCCGTCATGCACATGCGCGCATATTTTCATGGATTTAATTTAGTACATGATGTATGCACATGTGAGTGTAGCTAGTTCTAAGAGGGGAGGGAGCTGGTTCTAAGAGGGGAGGGGTCAGGAGAACTACCAGTGAACCCTTTCCACGTTCCACCCTCCCCTCCTTCCATATTCTGTAGGCTAGTATTTGTTAGAATTTGAGTCGCATATATTTTTATTGGGTTATTCACATATTTAATGTATAGTCTATTTTATCAGTCGAATCACTCCAATCTAGTATAGATCTTAATAAACCGAAGGGGTCATGCAAGAACAGTGAAAGTGGCTTGTGATCAAAACCCAAAATCTCCTTTGAAATTCAAAGTAATTCAAGGAGAATTTAGATTTCGATCAGAGATCACTTAGTGGCTTGTGATCAAAACCCAAAATCTCCTTTGAAATTCAAAGTAATTCAAGGAGAATTTAGATTTCGATCAGAGATCACTTAGTGGCTTGTGATCAAAACCTAAAATCTCCTTTGAAATTCAAAAATTGTAGAGGAGAATTCAGATTTAGATCAGAGATCATTTAGTGGCTTGTGATCAAAACCCAAAATCTCCTTTGAAATTCAAAGTAATTCAAGGAGAATTTAGATTTCGATCAGAGATCATTTAGTGGCTTGTGATCAAAACCCAAAATCTCCTTTGAAATTCAAAGTAATTCAAGGAGAATTTAGATTTCGATCAGAGATCACTTAGTGGCTTGTGATCAAAACCCAAAATCTCCTTGAAAATTCAAAGAATCTCAAGGAGAATTTAGATTTCGATCAGAGATCATTTAGTGGCTTGTGATCAAAACCCAAAATCTCCTTGAAAATTCAAAGAATCTCAAGGAGAATTTAGATTTAGATCAGAGATCATTTAGTGGCTTGTGATCAAAACCCAAAATCTCCTTGAAAATTCAAAGAATCTCAAGGAGAATTTAGATTAAGATCAGAGATCACTTACATTGTTCTTGCAGGGACCCAGTATACATATATATAAACTGACATTATGAAAACGATGACCTTGAGTTCAATATCCTTGTACGTTATGTTTAGAGTTCCTTCCAGTTGTGTTGAATTACTACACTTTGATTTCCCCCAAAACGAAACGAAAAATGAGATATATTGTTCAATAAAAGTTTTATGAAATCAGTTACAATACACTTTTGTATATTTTTTGCTGACGCAGCGAGCGAGCCTGAGCGAGCGAGCAAGGAAGCAATTCTAATTCATTCACATAGGCAGAAAAAATCTCGATTTTTACCCGGCATGCAGTTTCCAAGAACCATCATGCAATTCTCAAGAACCATCATGCTTTTCGCGCCAACTCCCACATACGCTATAGCTGAAGCGAGTTGTTTTCAAGCTTTCGCGTTTCTGATCGGTAAATGTCCTGTGTCCCTAATTAATTTGTACATGTGTATGTTTCTTTAGCTGGTATATCCTGACTCGTAAGCCCATCAGATACCGTATATTGTGCTTTTTGTGGGCCGTTGTGTAGTTCAGAAGATCACCGTATTAATTGAGCTGATTAGTGCCGGCTGACCGTGTGCCGTCAGTTTCAAGTGTGAATATTCGCATTGAAATCTCAATTATAAGTAATACATTAGTTATTCATAAGCTATCCAGTTAAACAAAGAAAGGTAGACTCGCCTAATAATTTGCATACTTGTCACTTGGCATAAAACAAAACATTTCATAACTACAGTAGTCTAAGCTCTCCGGCACCAACTCTTATCCACAACTCAGTAACATTGCATTCACCGTCAGCATTTACTGCTGTTAGGTAGCCTAGTTTTAGTAATAGTTTGTTCGACGCATGCAGAAGAAAAACAAACGCTCACAAGAGTTCACTCGGAGGACTTGAGCCTTCCGTTTCCTCAGCGGCACAGAGCGCATGCGCCTTGGTACCCAGTTAGCGATTTGTGGCCATAAGAAAAAGAAAGAAAGCCCCTGTTTCTAACTCGGTAATGAGAGGGATTAAATACGTCACAAAAGAGGGGGAAATCAGAGAAAAATGACTGGAGAATCCCTAATCAACTAGACGCTCCACGTAGCGCTCACACTCGATGGGCTGAATGTAAAAAAGCTGCCGTAAATGTTTTACTTCGATTTACGTAAGACAATTCTTACCACGACTTCCATATTCGTAGACTGATTCCATAAGTCGCTGTTTTCGCTCCTTTACCCTGGTGGTCGCTCGAAAATCAGAATCGACAGAGAGCGAACTGAGACCGGCCGACTTATGGAATCAGTCTACCATATTCGTTGATATGACTGGTGTATTTTTACGAATACGTGATCATAGACGAATTAAGGCTCTCAGCTTTCTGCTCTTCTTTGGTAGACGTTTCAGCTTTCGTATACTGGTAATCTACTCGGGTTCACGACCAGGTTAGCCTGATAGTCTGCGCATGCGCGAGCTTTCTCCTGCATCAACAATAAGGAAGAATGTATAAAAACAGTCGAGCATTTTGGCTCGCCAAACGTAACTACAAACTCCAATAACGTTTCATTTCGTTTGTTACATTATATTACATACATCCCACAAAGATATATAATAACAAAAGATACATCAATGATTAATCTAACTAGCCAGCCAGCCACTTATGGGTGCCCAGTGTTTGTTACACAACGAGCCGCAGCCAAGAAAAGTTCCCAAAACAGCAGGGTTTCCGGTTGCTATGCCTGACCTTATATTAAATCTCATTTCGATAAGTGGGGATATGTCAACAGTAGCTTGGAAATTAACGATTGTATGTCAGTATGTGCGTTTCTTATATGGACAGTTCAAGGAGTAGCACACGTCAAAGCATTTATTTTGGCGCGAAATTATAAATACGATTCCTTCAATCTAAACCTCAAGCCTCTTTTGATGTCGCTTCGTCAACGAAGACTGCAGTAGACTGGCTCTACATTATGGACAACAGGGGCGGATCCACGTTTTTGTCAAACAGGGGGTTGTGTTGCGGGCGTTGTGTTGTGTGAGCGGCAAAGCCGCGAACTACTAGGGGGGTGTGGGGGCATGCCCCCCCAGAAAATTTTGAAATCTACAAGCTCTAAAATGCAATTTTTAGAGATCTGGAGTTGTTTTATTAACACAACAAAACTCAATTTTCAGTAAAATTTTGAGTTTATTGGACATCCAACAAATATGCTTGGAAGAGTCCGAGTTCTTGGGTGAGCTTACAAGTATGAAGGCTTCACATACGTTTTTGACGCTAAAAACGGCAGGTTCTTTCTGTTATCAGTCAAACCGGCCTCGAAGTCGAACGGTCGTGTAAACAGTATGAATGAATTATATTATTCTTACGAGGGAGAGAGCTGAAAGTGCAAGAGAGACCTACGGACAGACATATCTATACAAGCGGTATTAAAAAAATATCCATAGGGGGGGTTGCAACCCCCAGAACCCTCCCCCTGGATCCGCCCCTAAACAACTAAACAGACTACTGTGACTCAGATAAGCATTTTTTGCAATTAATTTCTCTAGTTGGTATACATCCAGCGAGAAGTCCTGGCGCTTTATTTGCCTGAGCGCTTCGGAGAAATAGTCGAGTGATGTATGTGGTAATATATTTCTCTAGTTGGTACATCCAGCGAGAAGTCCTGGCGATTTATTTGCCTGAGCGCTTCGGAGAAATAGTCGAGTGATGTATGTGGTATATTTCTCTAGTTGGTACATCCAGCGAGAAGTTCTTTGGTAACTAAGTGACTGCGGCTCGTTATGATTTAGAGCAAGTACGGTTTTTAGAGGCACATTCTTTTTCAATTTTTTCTTTTTCTTTGAGAAGGGTAAGGAAATTTCCAAACAAGAAGTGTGTAAAGATGTTTATTACACATTAAGCATTGATATCAGTGTGATAAAGCCGTAAATAAAATTGATATCCGGTGAAGTGATATCATATCAATCACTAGTGAACTAATATGATATCACTTCACGGGATAGAATTGTCCAATCAAATTCTTCGTTAGAGGTTACACTGACCAATCACAATCCTTCTTATATAATTTGTACACGACGCGAGCGCGTTTGGATTCCCGCCTTTTTCCATCGAGCTGAGGACGAAGTGAAGCGGCTTCAAGTTCGATATTTGTACCTATTTCAAACGATATTGATGGTTTTCTTGAAGAAAATGAGAGCAAAAACACTGCTTGGAAGACCAATGAAGACGTAAACTTATTCGGATCATTTTAAGCGATAAAGAAGAGCAGAACTTCGAAGTAGTTGATGGATATATCAAGGAAATGTTGCTTTCGGTGAGCAAACAATGACTTTTACTAGTGATTTTAATAAAGTTGCTTTAAACCTTTCAGTACTGTAAGGCTTATATCAATGCTTAATGTGTAATAAACAAATTAGGACATGTTAAGATCATATTGTTTTTATAAAAACAATATCATGATCTTAACATGTAATAATCTCTATTTATTATATGGCCGAGTTTCTTGGAGCCTGGACGCTAGCAAATCGAGCAATCTGATTGGATGAAATCGGATATTAAGACCGTTTTTCCGGTCTAGATTCTCCGAGGAAGACCGGCTTGAAAACCGGTCCGACAGCTGATATTAATTTTGACTGAAATCATCAATAAAGCATCACAGGAACTTATTTTAAATGGAAAGAAGTTGTTTAAGTTCGAACAGAGTCCAAAATGTCGCCTTGTGTCGTGGTCTGTAGGCCTAGGATTGAATGAACAACATGGAAGCCGAAAACTACTGCCAACTCAATACTGAAGAACCCTGCATGAAGAAGGTCGCTGTTTGTACTTTCTTCTTGGACAATTAAGAGAATAGATGGAATCGATTTGACAGTGCATTAAAGTACTAAATACGATGGAAAATCTAAGGATAAAGTCGTGAAAATTGCTGGTTTTTCGCTCGGCAAAAAGGCTGTTGTAGCGTGTGGATGCAAAGCTGTCGAAGACTTTCAAAGACATATTTTCGTCTCTTCAAACTATTTCGTCAAAACGTGACTTCAATTTATTCTTGGATGTGGTTTAATGGTATCTTGTAATTATCGTTGTGGCGTTTGAAGAGTTTTTACAAGGCTAAACAAAAACAAATTCGCTGAAACTGCATGATGATGAGTGACAACACGAGTGACAAGATTGGTGAAAGTAAGCGTGTTTGTTGTCTTTTCTTACGTTTTTCTTTACCTAAAATGATTTTTAAATGGATTGTGAATATTTTTTGTGTGTATAACGGCATCTGATTTGAAATATATTTATAAAAACACGCTTTACTTCATTCAAGTTTTGATGTTTAATTTACTGGATTCGCCGAGTCAAGTAGGCTTATTTACGCACGCTTCAGTGTCAATAAAACGTTGAGCGAAAAACTCAAAATTACTTTGTTGTTGTTGTTGAAATGGCCATATAATAAATATCTTATTAACCGAGCTTGGTCGGTCTGTACAGGAAAATCTTGACCTCGGTCGTGGTACAGAACTCGCTGCGCTCGGTCTGTACTTTCACGACCTCGGTCAAGATTTTCCTGTACAGACCTCCCGCTCGGTTAATAAGAACTAAATACTGATATGATACTTTGATAAATAAAAAAGTAAAAAGGTAAACTCGTAGTTTATAGAAAGTAAGATAATCTATAGTTGTCTCTACCACAGGAAACCCAATGAAATTCAATTAAGGATTACGCACGTTCAAACATCCTCAAGAAAGTCATTACTCGATGGATATTTTCTTCGTTGTATTCCTCTCGGTCATAACTGAGACAGGAAGCCCAAGAGTAGAAAAGAGAGAGAAGAAACGCCTGCGGATGCTACTAAATGACTTCAACGTGCCTTCAACTTTGACAACCAAGCCTTAATGCTAAGCCGCTTTATTGAAATATTATGTGAATTAAAACAACAAATCCCAGACGTTATCGTCAATTAAAGCCCTCGCTAAACTTAAAGTAAACATCCTCGATGATCTAATGAACGGTACTAAAATTGTTGAGCTGCTCTAGCTGCTCTGGCGAACGTGTTTTTCAGTCTTCACAACCGCCTCCACACAACTTTCTTAGCTCGTTTTATAGCGAAAGTAACAAAGATAGACTTGAAAGGGAGAGGAATGACGAGCAGAAGAGAGTCATTCAAGTCGGCAGATGTGAGGTTCGTGGTTTTGGGCGACAGACAAGTCGGGAAATCAGGTACAAACTTCCACGTAAACAGTACGTAAGATCCATGGCTTGAAATTGCAGTTCAAAACCTGGTCAACTGAGTCCTTTTTTCAGTAAATTCTTCACTCTCGCTACCACACACAAATCGATTCAAACTGAGTTTAATTCATCAACTCGTTCACAATGCGCATCGTTGTCGAATTTTAATTGCTTCAACAGGTTTCGAGAAGCCATTTGAGTTGGCGACGATGGCAATGAAGCCCTTTTCAGTCAACAACATTTTTTGTATTCTTCGAGAAGCAATCTTCCTTAAACCGAATAGTTGCCCAAGATTTAGGACATTTTTCTGCGGCTCGCATAGTAACCTCACTTAACTTGGCCCCGATTTAGTTATCTATATATAACTTATATAATACCACGGGAAGTAGCTTTTGAACTTGGAGTCCGTTTTACTTATAGACGCCATCAGTCACTCCAGATCAAACATGGAAAGTGTTTCAGTACTCTTATTATTTTCGTAACCTTTGACATGCACCTTAATGCAGTTCTAGAAAATAAAGTTTTGAGATAAACAAGCAGAGAGATGTTGACTTGGAGGACGCGATTTTGGGTCATTGGAAAACCTAGAAAAAAAGTAATAAAGCGAAAACTTGCGTACGAATTGTTCAAAGAAAGTATATACATGCATGGTCTCTTGTGAGTTTAATTGTAAAGCTGTGCAGTTAGAATTCATCTTTCTGGGAGGAAAAGCTTAGAGTATTAGTTTGTTGAATCAGTGCAAAGCACTTGACCATTTGATATTGTCAATAGCTTCAAGTGTTAGGAGAAGTTTTCTTTGCAATAAGTAGCACTTGTTTGTGTGTTTTGATAGGGTATAATAACTTTCACAGATTTCCTTTTGCAATTCAGTTAGAACCTGAGTTCAAGTGGTTTGATAATCTTTGTGTAAACTAAAGAGAAAGTATTTGGATAAACGAAAATGCAGTTGGTTTGAAGACAATGGCTATTTTTAGAACACGATTTCTCGAAATTGACCAATCACGGCACTTCCGGTTTTATTTGCAGCAACTTGTTTTATTTGCAGCAACTCGTTTTATTTGTAGCAACTCGTTTTATTTGTAGCAACTCGTTTTATTTGCAGCAACTCGTTATATTTGCAGCAACTCGTTTTATTTGTAGCAACTCGTTTTATTTGTAGCAACTCGTTTTATTTGCAGCAACTTGTTTTATTTGCAGCAACTCGTTTTATTTGTAGCAACTCGTTTTATTTGTAGCAACTCGTTTTATTTGCAGCAACTCGTTATATTTGCAGCAACTCGTTATATTTGCAGCAACTCGTTGTTATATTTGCAGCAACTCGTTTTATTTGTAGCAACTCGTTTTATTTGCAGCAACTCGTTTTATTTGTAGCAACTCGTTTTATTTGTAGCAACTCGTTTTATTTGTAGCAACTCGTTTTATTTGCAGCAACTCGTTTTATTTGTTCGGCAACTCGTTTTATGTCTTTTATTTGTAGCAACTCGTTTTATTTGTAGCAACTCGTTTTATTTGCAGCAACTCGTTTTATTTGTAGCAACTCGTTTTATTTGTAGCAACTCGTTTTATTTGTAGCAACTCGTTTTATTTGCAGCAACTCGTTTTATTTGTTGCAACTCGTTTTATGTCTTTTATTTGTAGCAACTCGTTTTATTTGTAGCAACTCGTTTTATTTGTAGCAACTCGTTTTATTTGTAGCAACTCGTTTTTTTTTTGCTGCAACTCGTTATATTTGCAGCAACTCGTTGTTATATTTGCAGCAACTCGTTTTATTTGTAGCAACTCGTTTTATTTGCAGCAACTCGTTTTATTTGTAGCAACTCGTTTTATTTGTAGCAACTCGTTTTATTTGCAGCAACTCGTTTTATTTGTAGCAACTCGTTTTATGTCTTTTATTTGTAGCAACTCGTTTTATTTGTAGCAACTCGTTTTATTTGCAGCAACTCGTTTTATTTGTAGCAACTCGTTTTATTTGTAGCAACTCGTTTTATTTGTAGCAACTCGTTTTATTTGCAGCAACTCGTTTTATTTGTTGCAACTCGTTTTATGTCTTTTATTTGTAGCAACTCGTTTTATTTGTAGCAACTCGTTTTATTTGTAGCAACTCGTTTTTTTTTTGCTGCAACTCGTTTTATTTGCAGCAACTCGTTTTATTTGCCGCAACTCGTGAATTTGCAGCAACAGTGATTGGTCAATTTCGTGTTCTAAAAATAGCCAAACTTGTTCAAACGCCGTGACAGATTTTAATGCCATGGATGCTCCTACTTATGGGCTCCTGATTACAGCCAATTAGTAGTCGGGATGGTGATGGCTGGACACACAATTCACTGGGCACGAAAACGAATCAAATTCGAAGAAAAACGAAGAAAAACCCGAACTGAAGAAGATGATGATAATAATGATGAAGAAGAAGCAGCAGAATTAAAAACAAAAACAACAACAACAACAAACGAGGAAAATCACATGAAGGACAACAATAACAACAAAAAGAATACAATCTTTGGCCGCCATTTTGTTCTGTCCCACAATGCTTAGCAAGCTTTGAAGACCATCGCGCGCGCGCGCGCAAAGCAATTGACGTCATAATAGTTGAATGACGTCATATTAATTTAGAATCCAAAAAGTTTTTGAACAGTTCAGACGTATATTTAATCACTCGAGAAATTTATCATTTTAAACCAAAAATGGGAGCTTGTTTTTCCAATTTAAAGTTCAAACGGACTAACAAAGTTAGTCCAGTTCCTTTAAAAGCCTGTCCTTTCAGCCAGCAGCTGTTAAAACGAGCACAGACTTTACTAGACGAAGAAAACGCTCTTCTGAAGAAAAGTGTCTTCACACAAACAGAGTTAAGCTTTTTGCGCATGAGCAACGAAAAGCAAAGATGTCAGACTCCAACGTGGTTGAGTTACGACTTGGACCTTGACGGGAACATCGTGACAAAAGGTTTAAAGAGATCTTGTCCCGGTAAACTTGAAAAAGATCCCAAACTACCGGTTCTTACAATGGAAATGCTTTTGGAGAAGCAAGCTCAGGCGGAAAGAAATAGAAACAAACAGCTTGAAAACAGAAAAGAGGCTTCCATGAGGTCTGTAGAGGTGAAGCAAAGGCAAGACTACGAAGAAATAGAAAGACTGGCCAAGGTAGCCAAATTAGCCGAGAAACAGCTGCTGAAACTCGCCAAGGCTATAGAAAACAGAGAAGCCTTCCTTGAAACGAGAAGAAAGACCGCTAGTATGTCTGTAGAACTAAAACACAAAAATAAGTCCGACGAAGAGGAAGCAGAAAGACTGAACAAAGCAGCCAAGTTAGCGGGAAAACATGCTCGTGCTGCAGCAAAACGAGAAGCACAGATTGAACTTGTCAAGACGCGGGCCAACAAGGGGCTCAACAACGCGCGAAGTAAGTTAGTCGAGGCACAGCGTTTTGCAAAGGCACAGCAAACAGACGAGCACAGCCAGAGAAAGATGAACACCGTCAAAGCCAACAGAGATAGAGCAGTACGACGAGTCGTACATAAGCAGCGACAGCGAGAATCTCACGCACAGAGACTCAGAGCAAGAGCTGCCAAGCAACAGAAGGAGGAAGAAGAAGAAGAAGACGAATTTGACAAGGAATGGAATGCCATCGAAGCAGATCCAAACTACTACGCCTCAGACAGTGGCGAAGAGGATAAGGCCATGGAACGACTCTTAGATCCTTGTAATTACTGAGTGAGATGGACAGAGTACTCATGTAATTAATGAGCAATTGTAAATAGTGATTATTATTGAAAGAAATTTCGTGTAATACTTTTGAAGATTTTGAATTGTTAATAAATAATTTTGTGAATTAAATATTCTTGTTTGTCTGACGATTACTATATTTTGTTTGAGAATTAATCGGGGTTTTTTTTAACCCACTTCAGCTTCTCGGTGTTTTGATATCGGAGGAAGAACTCTGTCGTGTTTGATGACTTCAGTTTTTTCAGTTTCACTTCAGTGTTTGATGATTTCAGTTGATAATTACATAAATAACTCAAGTTTGAAAGTTATTTTGCATATATTAAACTTCGTTTCTTCAGGGAGGAAGGTGCTTAACACTCAAGTTGATACACTCATTTCGATAAAGTTAGTCACCCGAAAAGCTTCGAAGGTGAGACCAAGAAGGACCATGGGTACATACATTTTAACCAACCCAGGATCCTCATAGGTCTCACCTTCGAAACTTTACGGGTGACTAACTTTATCGAAATGAGTGTATAATGCAGGCGCTTTTCTGATTACGCGCAATAGTGTAGCGGCTGAAAGTTAAAAAGCGATATCCATGTTGTTCGTTCTGGTGCCACAAACAAACTGAAAAACTTAGCATTCCAACTTGCAATGATAACACATCGTTTCTTCACCCGCGATTTCTGAGTTTCTTTTTTCGGAGAGCTTTATTTTCCAAAAAAGATAACCCACAGAACATTGTTTGAATATCGTAGCAAAACAGAGGTATCTGAGCGTTTGTTTCTTTGAAGAGAAACTAGTACGCTACCAAATGATGGAAGACTGGGTTCGAGTGTTTTGATAGGCTGAATTAATTACACGTTTTTCGAGGTGTTTGCCCTCGATGAAATACTAGTGGAAATATCACTTGAATGGATTCAATGTTCTTTCTCTAGTGCATTGGATAGGCTATACAGTTTTTACATTGGAGATATATTGTTAAAACTGCTATCTGAACGGTTATAGCACTAGTACCCAGTCTTCCAATGTTTTGCCACAAATCTGTTATTAACGATAATGACTTTGATTCACATAGCAGTGGCCGTGAGATTTATCACCAAGAGGTTCATAGGAGAATACGACTCGTCTCAAGGTATAAATAGTGGCAAGTGTAGTTAATATAGAGGCGTACGCGTTTTCGTATGAGCGGGAAAGTTACGGTACCGTGCCGTATTGAAAGAGTTTGATTGGATGACATGCATCTGCACGCTTTTTGATTAGTCCAGAAAGGAAGCTATTTGAGTGTCACGGTACCATAGGTGGATCGACCCATGCTGTAGTTAGCATACTTTATTTATCTACGAATATTTATTGTTGGCCGGTGATTTGTTTCAGACTTTCACTACCAGTGTCAAGCGAGCATCGACGACGAACAGATCAACATAGAAATCCTCGACCCAGGACCGTTGGTAAGTAATCAGCACAGGCTACCCATCAGTTGGGCCGCGTCAAGCGAAAAGGGCCTGGATCGATCATCGACGAAAGGCATTTTCAATTCACGTTGAAAAACGCTGTAATCAGCGAATGAAGTGTAATATAAGGCTCTCGCCGCCATTTTGAATAAGCATAAAACTTTGAAGTAAATTTATGCTCGCATTTATGTGCCGCCATTGTTGGACGAAAATCAGTCAAAATTTAAAATGAGCTGTAATTTTACTGAAGTAATTTTTGAACGACATATTAATAACTGTTTGGCATTAAGTCAAATGTTGCTTTCATATTCCAACTCGAAGTACTGTTTTTTTACGAATTTCGGTTGAGTAGATGACGTCATGATGACATCATCTACTCAACCCGTCACTCAAACACTCATAGCTGATATACACAGGTTTCTTGGCAAGTATTCGATCAAATGTTAATTTTTTGTTATTTAGTTTATTTATTGAAAATAATATTATTTACAATCGAAAATTTTATTTTTTAACTCGATCGATTTTCGTCCAAGTAGCGCTTTAAGGCCGGGCTCTTTTCGCGCGACTTATGGTACCTCTTAGGGGTGGAAATTATTTCATGCCACGCCCACTTGGAAGAGACTCGGGTACCTTTTAGGGGTCATTTTCAAACTTTCCGACGAGCCGCCCCACCACTTTATATATGGGAGTCCCGCCCGGGGAAATCAGTTCTTACAAAGTGTACTGATGACACGAAATTTTTTCTTTTGAAAATCGCGATTACATATGAAGTGAATAGTGGGATGTTTCAGTGTTTTGTGATTTGAGCTTCGCATTGGCGAGTTATAAAGGATTGAAATCGTGATATGCTAATTCGGTGACGTCAGAGTGGGTTTAATTTATTATACAAAAGCGCCATTGTGCAAATTATTGACATTTTTTAATCTGGCAAAAAGTTTTCCACAATTTATATACATGATGTTAATTTTGTTTTTCTATTTCAGAAAAGAGTGCTGCTTGGAAAAATATAAAAAGTTCGGGCAATACCCACTCTGACGTCACCGAATTAGCATATCAAGATTTCTAACCTTTATAACTCGCCAATGCGAAGCTCAAATCACAAAATACTGAACCATCCCACTATTCACTTCATATGTAGTCGACTTTTGAAAGAAAAAATTTCGTGTCATATACACTTTATTTACTTTATTATTTTAGGTCCCCGGTCAAGCTAGAGATCGCGTAATAGAGAGCCATTCGATGTGGGGCGACAGCTTCGTGTTGATCTACTCCATCACCAACCGCAACAGTTTCAACTCTATAATCAACTATTATCAAGCGTTGAGTAACGTTAAACTCAAACCAGTAGTTGTACTGATGGCAAATAACAGCGACTTAGAACACAAGAGAAAGGTATACGTGATTATGAAAGCTTACGTAACGTAAATAGTAACGTAAATCAAGCGTTACGTAACGTTAAACTCAAACCAGTAGTTGTACTGATGGCAAATAACAGCGACTTAGAACACAAGAGAAAGGTATACGTGATTATGAAAGCTTACGTAACGTAAATAGTAACGTAAATCAAGCGTTACGTAACGTTAAACTCAAACCAGTGGTTGTACTGATGGTTAATAACAGCGACTTAGAACACAAGAGAAAGGTATACGTGATTATGAAAGCTTACGTAACCTAAATAGTAACGTAAATAGTAACGTAAATAGTAACGTAAGTAGTAACGTAAATAGTAACGTAAACGTAAATCAAGCGTTACGTAACGTTAAACTGAAACCAGTGGTTGTATTGATGGCTAATAACAGCGACTTAGAACACAAGAGAAAGGTAACGTGATAATGGAAGCTTACGTAATCTAAATAGTAACGTAAATAGTAACGTAAGTAGTAACGTAAGTAGTAACGTAAATAGTAACGTAAATAGTAACGTAAATCAAGCGTTACGTAACGTTAAACTGAAACCAGTGGTTGTACTGATGGCTAATAACAGCGACTTAGAACACAAGAGAAAGGTATATATATATATACATCAACTTAGAGATGGGGAGGGTGAACGGGAAGAGATAGGTCATATCCACACCTCTGCTTAATTTCTGAAGAGGAGTCGCTTCCCGAGGAGGAGGGGCGTCTGGGAGAAGGGGAGAAGGGAGGGAGACGCGGTACTCATATATGCCATAAGTGGCCATGATTTGGGTTTTTGAGCCCTGAGCAAAGACACACTAGAGCAGTAAATTATGGTGAGTACCTCAACTGGAGTCGCATGAATTACAGTAAGGAAAGAATAGGTGCTGCTTGGGCTTCCTGTGGTAAGACTTCCTAACTACGGGAAAGTGTCGCTCTTGTAGCCCCCGGAGGGGGAGGGGGGAGGACTTTAGCGGAAAGAAAAGAGAGAACCCCCCTCCGATCTCCTATGTCCCTGTCAGGGCCTGCTAGCGGGCGGACGCACAATATTGCTTGTCATCACGTGACGTCATATGGCGGCCATTATCTTGAGGAATGCTTTGTTATCGGAATCCAACATGGCCGCCATGACGTCACGTGCAATCCACGTGCATTTGACAAATTGAACAAGTATATTTTTTTGCTTTCAAGGTCCTAAAGTCTGAAGGGTCTCAACTAGCTGAACTCATGAAGTGCCCATTCTACGAGTGCTCAGCTTCGGACGGCAGTGAGAAGATAACGCTCGCGTTTCACGATCTTTACCGCGAAGGAATCAGGAAAAAGAAAGAACGAAAATACTCACTATCGCCTCGTCCGCTTAGAAGCGCAATGGGAAAATTATTCCGAAGAAGTAGTTCAAAAGGGAACTTACTATCACCCGAATCGTACATCTAGGCTTGACACAGGGAGCCCAACTCTAGTTTTTCTGAGGCTTCGGTGAAACGCGTCGTTGGAATCCCTGTGGTGGGAAATTTATTGGTACTCCCATATATGGCACAAACTCTATTTTTCTGAGCCTTCGATGAAACGTGCCTTTGGAATATTGTATTGGCACCGGAGTCCCATATATGGAGTTAACACAGGGAGCCCAACCACGCGGGCTAGAAAATGTTTCATTATATTAACACTAATAATAACTTCTACACTTTTAATCCAATCAAAATGAAACTTGGCATCCTGACAGTTTATGTCAATTCAAGAAATCGTGTCATTTGGGATTTTTGATTTTATCGATTTTTGGCGGGAAAATAACGTCACGAACATGCCAACCAAAAAAATGTCATTCAGAACAACACTAATTTGATCATGGCATTCGAAGGAACATGTAAAAATAAAGTTATTACAAAAAAATATACCAGATATCGTCATTCAATCCAGAGATATGAATTTTTGAAATATGAACATTCCGCCATTTTGTGCTATTTTTAGAAACATTTTTAAATTTCAAAAATTCATATCTCTGGATTGAATGACGATATCTGGTATATTTTTTTGTAATAACTTTATTTTTACATATGTTCTTTCGAATGCCATGATCAAATTAGTGTTGTTCTGAATGACATTTTTTTTGTTGGCATGTTCATGACGTCATTTTCCCGCCAAAAATCAATAAAATCAAAAATCCCAAATTAACGACACGATTTCTTGAATTGACATAAACTGTCACGATGCCAAGTTTCATTTTGATTGGTTTAAAAGTGTAGAAGTTATTATTAGTGCTGAATATAATGAAACATCTTTAATGCTTTCTAGCCCGACGTGTTTAACTCTTTTTCCGAAGATTCGGTGAAACGCGCCGTTGGAATTTCTGTGGTGGGCATTTTATTGGCAACGGAGTCCCATATATGGAGTTAACACAGGGAGCCCAACTCTATTTTTTCTGAGGCTTCGGTGAAACGCACCGTTGGAATTCCTGCATGTGGTGGACATTTTGTCGGCATCAGTCCCATATATGGAGTTAACACAGGGAACCCAACTTTATTTTTTCCGAGGAATCGGTGAAATACGCCGTTGGAATCCCTGTGGTGGGCATTTTATTGGCAACGGAGTCCCATATATGGAGTTAACACAGGGAGCCCAACTTAATTTTTTACAGAGATTCGGTGAAACTCGCCGTTGGAATTCATGTGGTTGGAGTTAACACAGGTAGCCCAACTCTATTTTTTCAGAGGATTCGGTGAAACTCGCCGTTGGAATTCCTATGGTAGAAATAATTTTGGCACCCGAGTCCCAAATATGGAGATAACACAGGGAGCCCAACTCGATTTGTTATGAGGAGTGGACATTTTATTGGAATCTAGTATTAACACAGGTAGCCCAAATCTATTTTTCTGAGGCTTCGGTGAAATCACTCCAGATGAGGGAAAATATTTGAGACAGGCTGAAAAAATTCACTAGAAAATAAAATTAGTATTAAAGAATGACATCCAAAGTTGAGATAAAATTAAGTTTGTTTTTGATGTTCTTGAATAGATGTATCTTGCAAAAAATAGGATTAAATTTTAATATAAATTTTTGTCCCTTCTTTTCCCCCAAAGAATTCTGGTAAACTGTGGGTTGACTGAAATGCACATGCAAGCGCGCGGGTCAGGCGCAGTCTTGGCTTGACGCTTGTTGCACTGAAGGTGAAAACATTTGTTGAAATACATGTACATGTACGTGTATAAATAATAGGCTAGGCGGAATATGTACCATACATATAATAACTTCTGCACTGATTCTTGTTTAAATAATTTCATATCTATTTTGCTAACTATTGGGCTGAATTTTTGATAACAAATGATTGATTTGGTTGGACATGACAGGCTGTCCACGGCGTGTTCTTTTATTAAGGTGATGATACGTCTGCCGTCTTCTTTCTACACTCTGCTGCAACTCTTTGATTTTCTTTTCCTTTTGCTCTTCTCTTTCCTTGTAAGGGGGAAAAATCACAAAATTTGAGGCTTGATATTTTATTTGGTAACCCTGTGTCAGGGAAAGACTGGAAGCTAAATATGTGGAAATCTTTGGGTTGCCTGCAAAGTGCTGGCCTGCATGGAGTCACTGCTCACTGTACCCCCTGTGGGGAACATGTGTATCCTTCAGCCGTGCAAAAGCTACATGTATCTACTTGTAAGTGTTGAATAAAACTTAGAATATGGAAATCTTTGATTTGTAAAGTGTTGGCCTGCATGGAGTCACTACTCACTGTACCCCCTGTGGGGAACATGTGTATCCTTCAGCTGTGCAAAAGCTACATGTATCTAGTGGAAGAGTTGAGTCGTTTTCGTACGAGTGGGAAACCTACATGTACGGCATGGAGTTACAGTCACAGTATGGAATCAAAGACATAATTTCTAGTCAACCAAGCACTGCGTGCAAAATCAACCAATTAGAATGCTTAGACATGGCACAGTCACCACACAGCATGGCCACCGCATGGCATGGTTACTGCACAGTCACCACACAGCATGGCCACCGCATGGCATGGTTACTGCACAGTCACTGCATGGCATGGCCACCGCATAACATGGTTACCGCACAGTCACCACACGGCATGGTCACCGCATGGCACGGTTACTGCACGGCACGAACCATACATGTAACGTACACCAGTACTTGCCACTCATATGAAAACCACTCTAAAACTTAGATTCACCTTCTGGTTTTGTTTGATGTCAAACTTCTTATTTTTATATTCTTTCTGTGCTTCAGCAAAACTTGACTTGTTATTCCGTCTTAAATGAAATGAAATCAATTCACACCATTACATACAATTCAATACTACAGCAAACCAGCAATATGCGTAGACAAGAGGCCTTACTTTCTTTTATTTCTTGACGGTAATTCCAGGTCTTTATTTTTTGTTAAAGAATCTGTGGTCAAGTTCTATTGGATAAAAGTATATGTTATGTACACTCAATTGCAGAAAGGTTGTAGTATACATTTATACAAATATACAAATATCTAATGAGATGCAAAATGTTAGACATGCTAAAATACAACTGTTTAAGCACAAAATAGTGCTGAAAACTATTGTGTTGTCCTTGCTGGATGCGATACTAATCTAAAATTGATGTTTCAGATATATTAGCAGAAAATAAGTGATGTTTCACACTTTGCATCTCATTAGATATTTGTATAAATGTATACTACAACGTTTCTGCAAACGAGTGTATACACTCAATTGCAGAAAGGTTGTAGTATACATTTATACAAATATCTAATGAGATACAAGATATCTAATGAGATACAAAGTGCGAAACATCGCTTATTTTCTTCTAATATATAATGTATATCAGAATCGTCAATTTTAGAATAGTATCACATCCAGCAAGGCTAAAACAATAATTTTCAGCACTATTTTGTGCTTAAACAGTTGTATTTTAGGATTTCTAACATTTTGTATAAATGTATACTACAACGTTTCTGCAATTGAGTGTATACACCTAAAAAAAAAATATATATATATTTTAACATTAAAAATAATTAAAATAATTAAAATAATTACACCTAATTTACCGATGACGATTATACAGTCAATCTCAAAAATGTTGTCCAGATGAAAAGACTACAATACTACAATAACGTCATGTGATTCATTGTGTTTTCAATTTCTGCGCGTGGAACTGCGAGTTGATACCAGCGCCATTACATTCAGTTCTCACAATGCCGTGTACTTTTGCATCTCAAATTGAAATTCCACGCGAGAAAATTGAATACATAATGAATCACGTGACTTTATTGTAGTATTAGTAGTCTTTTCATCTGGACAACCTTTTTGAGAATGGCTGTATACATGCACACCTATTTCAAAAACGGAAACGGAGACTAGTGAGTAGAGTACACTAGATATGCCGCATCGGTGTATAAACTAGTGAGTAGAGTACACTAGATGTGCTGCATCGGTGTATAAACTAGTGAGTAGAGTACACTAGATGTGCTGCATCGGTGTATAAACTAGTGAGTAGAGTACACTAGATGTGCTGCATCGGTGTATAAACTAGTGAGTAGAGTACACTAGATATGCTGCATCGGTGTATAAACTAGTGAGTAGAGTACACTAGATATGCTGCATCGGTGTATAAACTAGTGAGTAGAGTACACTAGATGTGCTGCATCGGTGTATAAACTAGTGAGTAGAGTACACTAGATGTGCTGCATCGGTGTATAAACTAGTGAGTAGAGTACACTAGATATGCTGCATCGGTGTATAAACTAGTGAGTAGAGTACACTAGATGTGCTGCATCGGTGTATAAACTAGTGAGTAGAGTACACTAGATGTGCTGCATCGGTGTATAAACTAGTGAGTAGAGTACACTAGATGTGCTGCATCGGTGTATAAACTAGTGAGTAGAGTACACTAGATGTGCCGCATCGGTGTATAAACTAGTGAGTAGAATACACTAGATGTGCTGCATCGGTGTATAAACTAGTGAGTAGAGTACACTAGATGTGCTGCATCGGTGTATAAACTAGTGAGTAGAGTACACTAGATATGCTGCATCGGTGTATAAACTAGTGAGTAGAGTACACTAGATGTGCTGCATCGGTGTACAAACTAGTGAGTAGAGTACACTAGATGTGCTGCATCGGTGTATAAACTAGTGAGTAGAGTACACTAGATGTGCTGCATCGGTGTATAAACTAGTGAGTAGAGTACACTAGATGTGCTGCATCGGTGTATAAACTAGTGAGTAGAGTACACTAGATGTGCTGCATCGGTGTATAAACTAGTGAGTAGAGTACACTAGATATGCTGCATCGGTGTATAAACTAGTGAGTAGAGTACACTAGATATGCTGCATCGGTGTATAAACTAGTGAGTAGAGTACACTAGATGTGCTGCATCGGTGTATAAACTAGTGAGTAGAGGACACTAGATATGCTGCATCGGTGTATAAACTAGTGAGTAGAGTACACTAGATGTGCTGCATCGGTGTATAAACTAGTGAGTAGAGTACACTAGATGTGCTGCATCGGTGTATAAACTAGTGAGTAGAGTACACTAGATATGCTGCATCGGTGTATAAACTAGTGAGTAGAGTACACTAGATGTGCTGCATCGGTGTATAATGAAAAATCAATTCAAAGGTTACAGTGGAACCTCTATATAACGGACCTCTATTAAGCAGACACCCTCTATACTATTCACTGGCCACTTTCCAAGGGCCCGATTTTTTTTGTCAGTCGAGCTCTGTAAATTATACCTCTATTAGCGGGCACCTCTATATAGCTAATTGCATAATCGTTGTCGGGTCGGAAATCATAAATGATAGAAGCTGAGACCGCAAGGATGGATGGGAAATCAGTTCATGAGCCGCATTACATGCAGATATATTCAATGTTCTCGTAGTTTTGAAGGTATATGAGCTATTTATAGTGAGGACACACTAACCGGGACCCCTTGAGCAAAACTGACCAATCAGATTACACCTGAAAATAATCACATTGCAACAAAAGTTGTCTGGGCCAATCAGCATTATAGTCATATTGATGATTGGCGCAGATGACTTTTGTTGGAATGTGATTATTTTCAGGTGTAATCTGATTGGTCAGTTTTGCTCAAGGGGTCCCGGTTAGTGTGTCCTCACTGTAACTAAGATCCTACAAGTCTGGATAAAAAGGTCGATCATTTGACGGTGTTATTTGAGAGTTTTAATTTCCCAGAATTCCTTGTGGTCATAGCTTTCATGATTTTCAACCCGACAACGATTATGCAATTAGCTATATAACAGCCACTTTCAAAGTCCCAAGGGTGGCCGTTATATACATGTAGAGGTTCCACTGTACAGTCAAACCTCTATTAAGCGGCCCTCTGTTTATAAGCGGTCACCCTCTATTAAGCGGTCACTTTCACTCAAATTCCCGGAAATCGGTCCCCATACTTACTGTAAACTTGATCTCTATTAGCGGTCACCTCTATTAAGGTGGTTCCCGCATAATGAATGACCGGTTTGCCATATTTTTTTAACTCGCTCGCTCCGCATCAACATTGCTTGGATTTTATTGTGCTTAACACAAATACTAATTCAACTGTTCTGCCTTTCGACGGTGTATTCAAAATTATCAATGTAAGCCGCGTTTGTGAATGCCAGCTGATATTCGAACGACACTATTTTCACTAAAACTGCTGCCAAGCGTTATTCCCTTGTACGATTTTTTTTAAACTTCGTGAACTGCCTTTTAAGGTCCCTAGTAATGTTCAGACTAGGTAAGAAAAAAATTGTTCGAGCCGAAATCACGTATTGTTGTAACAACCGACAGGTACAAATTGTGACAACAAAAATATGAATTGGTGATTTCGGCTCGATCAATTTCCTTCTGACTTCGTCAGAACATTACTAAGGACCTCAAAAGGCCGTTCACGAAGTTTAAAAAAAAATGGTTTGACTGCACTTATACATGTACCTTTTTGACGTTTCGAGCCTTAGCCATTCATTCTCTTCAAAAAGCTTGTTGGAAAGGCAGATAGGAGAATGGTCATTCTAAGACCATAGTTGACTGTGGGTCAGTTGAAATTATTATCGTTGGTATTCTATTTTAGTTTCATTTTGTCTTTTGATTTGATGTGTAAATAAAATTGATGAATCATGAAAAAAATTGAACCATCTGTATAGACCCTATGCAATAATGGCGGAATCAGTAAATATCATTTATTGTGTAGTTAGTAATATAGTACATCGATCGTTTCAAAGAGTTTAAGAACAAAAACAAACCTACTAAATTTTAGAGTGATTCTACAAAAATGTAAAAAGTTATAGCGAATTGAAATTGGAAATTGAGTTTTGGACTGACTAGCCTTGTTTCCATGCAATTGCTAGAATTCAAATGGTTATAACTGTACGGTGGTTTCATTTAAATTGATGGGCTTTTGGTGTATTACTAGACTATGTATGGTCTTGTAAAAAATGATATTACGTTTCCTAAACTCTTATTTTTTCTCAGTTCATGCAAATTACTCGGCCATTATTGCATTCGGTCTAGATATATTCTTGCAATAAAGTTGTTATAAATAAACTGTACATGTACACGTTTGTAGCTTAATTAACAAATATATAAGCCAGAGACAACCAATTTTAATGTCATGTACATGTACCTGTTTTGATATACATGTATTAGATATTGGTTCTTTCTGTATTGCCTTGGATCCTTTCTGTTCTGCTGTTTCGTTATCCTTTCCAGACAGTTCTTCACACTCAGGATGTAAGCTTAATTCACTTCTATAAACATTCTGTACATACGTAGACGTCTGCTGTTCGTGTCGTGTTTTCCTTAAGAGTTTTTTATATTCACGTATTGCTTTGACTCTTCGTACTTGTGCAAACCCTTGACCTGCGTACACAAACACATTGATTTATATAATAATAATACTTTATTCATTAATATTAATACAGCGATTTGCAAAAATTCTGTAAAAGCAATATATATCAATATATCGGGTGCATTGTGGGTAATTTTCATTATACAATTGCTGAATAAGCCCTCTAAAGTTCAAATTTTTCAATTGTTTTTTCACATACATACTACAAAAATTAATTGGATTGAGATTCAGGTTTAATAATAGCTAAAATCAAAGAATTAGGATTATGCAAATTACTATATATTGATATATTAGGATTTTACAGAATTTTTGCAAATCGCTGTACATCAATATCAATACAATGAAAGGAGATATCAGAGGTTAACCCTATCGAGGATATCTCCCAAGATTGATTTGATTAATTTGATTTAATTGATTAGAAAATGTTCCAGTTATTTACTTACAGTCATTCTCAAAAAGGTTGTCCAGATGAAAAGACTACAATACTACAATAAAGTTTAGATAGCATGTAAACAGGGAAGAGCCATTTTTCAACATGGATCTGTTTAATAAATCGGTATTATTATTATTATTATTACAGTGCGACGACTTTAACCGGGGCCACTTAGATAACGAGAATGCTCTCTCCTGATTGGCTGAGTACACAAATTTTGAAATTGGCTTTGTTTTCGTCTGACTTGTGATTGGTTCTCGTTGTCTAAGTGGCCCTGGTTACAGTAGTCGCACTGTAAAGTCACGTGATTCGTTATGTATTCAATTTCCTCGCGTGGAATTTCTATTGGAGATCACGGCATTGTGAGAACTGAATGTACAATGTAATGGCGCTGGTATCAACTCACAGTTCTGCGAGCAGAAATTGAATACATAATGAATCACGTGACTTTATTGTAGTATTGTAGTATTTTCATCTGGACAACCTTTTTGAGAATGACTGTAATGCACCAGTCAATTGAAACCCCCGATCCCCCCCCCCCCCCCCAACCCCACCGGGTATTAGCGGGAGAAAGCGGGGACTTTCACTTCAAATTCACTACCTCTTCGTTCCCCGGTAGGCGGGAAATACACTTCGTTTCACCCCTTCGCCTTCCAAAGCGGGGAATAGGCGGGGGATTCGCGACTCACATTTTTCTTCTTCAAAATATTATCTACAGAACAAATGAGTACTGTCGGGGGAGTTCACCATTCATTTCTACCGTACCCCGGTGACCGGGGACTTCACTGGCTTTAAATTGAGTAAAAAGTGAATGCCCCGCTTATGCCCGAGGGGGTTTAACTCTATAGGATGTATCTTTGAAATAGTACCTTTATCTTTGCTTCCTAATCCAGCGATATTCACCCGTTTTCGCCACTTACTGCCCGACTTTATCTTGCTGGAATCATTGGGCTTCTTGTTGGGCGCCATTTTGGATTTTGTTGAATTACCGCTGACCTTTCCACAGGGATCCCAAAACAACCCAAAATGTTCTCAAATGTTTCATTTTTCTTCTCAATGTGCATGCATGCAGTGTTTCTTTTGCCACAAGTTTATAAGTGTATTTCACTTTTATGTGTTTACCCTCTTGAAATAAAGTCTTCATCATCATCATCATCACTGAATCACTTTCTAAACCAAATCATTGAACATTTATATGTTATTAATGGAAGTCAGAAAACTTTTAAGTTTGTTTTATTACTATATACAACGATAATTAGCTTAAATGCTATTTAAACCATTCATAACTACATATCTTTCTTTAATATTTCAAAGTAGTTACTGCACTTTGCCTAGTCACAGCTTTGAAGCTCCGTCGTGGCAGTAGTTAGCGGTGAAAAAAACAGAGCTCTAGTGCAGCATTGCATGCAATATTGCTGGCAATATGATTGCGATGTGTCCATCTCTGCAATTGTTGTGACCAAATTTGATGTACAATGTGTTCATAGTTCTGCAATACTTTATTGTGCACAGCAAATTGCAGAGGTGGACATATGCCTGACGTTGTGCTATTGTCGGCAATATTGCACCACATATCTGGTAATACCCTTGCTTCGACAATGCACAAATGTACTGTAGATCTAAGAGTTTGGAACCATTTTGACAACAATAATTATTCTTATAGTTTTAAAACAGTTTGTTGGTTCCTTTTCAACATAAAATCTATTACAAGTCGGGGCGTTACATGTCTCTCAACATGAGGGGCAGTAGAGTGGCACACCCATTTGCAGGGCTATTAAGAATGGTCTCTGAAAAATCCCAGGTCTCGGCAAAATCTGAGCAAGTCTCGAAAACTCGAATTTTCAAATTTCAACCAAAATAGTGAAGTCTCGGGTGAGCGTAGACCTCGGAGTCTCGGATATGACCATTCTTTTGCCCTATTTGGGCATCTAAATTTCTGATATTTTCTCTTCATTTCATTATTTGTTTTGGGGCAACTGCCCCTCTTGCTTCTATGCTAAGTACATGTAGCGCCCTGTAAGTTCAGCTTATCCCATAACCTTCTAGTAAACCACAGACAATACTACACCCAATCCATAGTATTATGAATAGACCCCATTAACCATAGCTAGCTAGCATTACTAATGCGACCACTTGAAACACAAGTCACGACTGGTAAGTTTGCAATAGACTTCCATCAGTTATATACAGTAATGCTCTTTAACCCGATGAACGACTAATGTCCGCAAAGTCAGTAAATTTAGGTGTTTTTTTTTACACAATGAGGGGTATCGAACAGTCAAGGCGAGACTCCAAGGCAACACATTTTTTTGCGAGCCCGAGACGCTTTTTCACCGATTTCCTTTGTTTTCAAAATTCGAGACTCTGAGATGGCATTTTGTGAAAAAACGAGAGCCACAAAATTTGACCGAAATTTTGCAAGACACTGACTTTTTGCGGGGACCATTCGAAACCCCTACTGAACAATGTTAAAGTTTCATTTTTTGTGTCGGTGGTCACACAGAAATATCTTTGACAGAATTTTAGAGACTACCCAGTCATAACCCATGACAAATTAATGCAAATGTCATATTACAGTGCCAATAGGCCCTTTGCAGTTTACAGTCACATGCCAATATATCGCTTGAATAACGAATGAACTGAGCATGAAGATCCCATGGGAACGGCTCTGCTGACTGGCAAGCAAACTTTGAGATGTTGATTGAGAAAGATCGACTGGAGGTTGAAAAATAGCATTTCAAACAGATTTCTTTACTGTCACTACTGATATCATGTAAGATTCTTCAAATAAATAGTCAAGATTTTTTTGCCAGTCAGTACAACCATGTGATCGTAATCCTGCAAAGGGCCTATAGCAGCCATCTACAGTAGTTGTATGTTGATATGTTTTGCTTCTATTTGTATTCATTGTGATCAAGATCCAAATTCTCCTCTAGAATTCAAAGAATCCAAAGGAGAATTTAAAGTTTGATCAGGGCAGACATATTGGTACATGTGCATAATACATACATACTAGAGTTGGTTACCATGGTGACTAGCTTAGAGAGGTTTGACTTTTTGTCTCCCTCTTAAACACCTTGGCAACAATAAGGTGGTTGACATGTGCAGGGGTCCCACAAGTGCGGATCCAGAAAAAAAGGTGACCGGTTTCTGAACTCAATATGAGCCAGCGACTTGAGCAACACCACCAGTTTATAGATCATTGAGCTGTAAAATTAAAAATCTGACCGGTTTCCGTGAACCGGTGAGACGGGTCTCGATCCGCGTCTGCTGCAAGAACGGAGTACCGGTAAGTGACTTGTGATCAAAACTCACATTCTCCTTTGAAAATCAAAGAATCTCGAGGAGAATTTCGATTTCGATCAGAGATCACTTACATTGTAAGTGACTTGTGATCAAAAACCAAATTCTCCTTTGAAAATCAAATAATCTTGAGGAGAATTTAGATTTCGATCAGAGAGCGTTGTTGCAGGGAACCCTTCATCCAGGCACTGATGGATGTCCTTGGCTTTTAAAGTGCCTGTCATCCTTATTTGTTTGTTAGCTTGTTTGTTTTCAACATAGAATGTATATAACTAATAATATTGCATAATCGTCGTCGGGTTGAAAATCATGAAAGGTATGACCAAAAGGAATTCTGGGAAACTCTCAAATAACATTGTCAAATGATTGACCTTTTTATGCAGACTTGTAGGATCTTAGTAAATAGCTGATATACCTTCAAAACTACGAGAACATTGAATATATCTGTATGTAATGCAGGTCATGAACTGATTTCCCATCCATCCTTGTGGTCTCAGCTTCTATGATTTATGATTTTCAACCCGACAACGATTATGCAATTAGCTATATCAACTGAATACATAAGATCCAATGATTCGGAATTTTGTGATTTGAACATTGTATTTATGGCTGAGTTAGAGCGGTTAGAAATCTCAATAATTATGCAAAAGATCTAATGATGTCTAGTTTACTTATATTAGACTGGGAGATCTATTTTCTGAAATGCGGCAATCTGCAAGTTTAAAAATGTCAATAATGAGCACAAGGGCGTTTTTGTATAATAAATGATTCCTGGGTTTGACGTCATCTGATTTGCATATTGAGATTTCAAACCTCTATATCTCATGAGCACTGATGGAGAGACAGGGCTGGACACTAACTTTTTGAGGTACTAGTCTTGCGGATAATTACTAGTCCATAGGTCTAATTGATAAGATTTTCACTAGTCCACAGCAAACTTTCACTAGTCTGAGATTAACAGACTACCGCTAGTGTCGAGCCCTGAGAGAGGGGGCAAAAGAGCACACCCATCCACCTCCTGGGAACAGTTTCGACTGAAGGGGTCACGGACTTTAAATATCAGTACATTTACCTATTAAATACTGAACCCTTCTATTCAGTCTATATCGAACCACATTTTAAAACAACCAAACAATGAAAGGCATGCTTGGCTTTTAAGCCTACTCTTTTTAAAAGACAAGATATAACTAGCTGCTACTACTAGTAGTGGTAGTTACTTGCGGAACAAGTCCCATCGCTTGAGCCAGGTCTTCTAAGGGAGCCGTCTCCTTAGAGTCCAGCGAGTCAAATTCTTGATTAAACAGTACAAAGTTCATGAAAACGCAGTTTAAATGGGGGTGAAGACCCATGCCGACCAAGTCCAAATAATGCGCAAAGAATAGATGAACCAACACGTGGAATAGTAGTTTCTCTATCTTGGTGACTATTGATACAAAGTGGTTTGGAAATACCATACCTGGAAAACAAGACAATATAAAGGTACTATGATTTTGGTATAATGATGATGATGATGATGATGATGATGATGATGATGATGATATGATGTTGATGAATATGTTGTTGATGATGATGATGATTGATATGACAATGATGATGATGATGATGAATATGATGTTGATGAAGATGTTGTTGATGAAGATGTTGATGATGATGATGTTGATATGACAATGATGATGATGATGATGATGCTGCTGATTGAGACAGTTTTAAATCAATATTATAATACCACAGTGGAACCCGGTTAATGCGGATACCATCGGGACGAGACACAGTGTCCATATTAACCGGGTGTCCGTATTAACCGGGTGTCCATATTAACCGGGTGTCCATATTAAACAGATATATTTTATAGGCATTTGTTTGAGTTTCGATTCGGCCGAGACAGAACAAGATGTCCATAATAACCGGGTGTCCATATTAACCGGGTGACCATAAGGTCGGGTTCCACTGTATTGAATTTGGTGTACATGTAGCTATGATTAATGCGTGTTAGAATGATTATATATATGTTGATGATGATGATGATGATAATAATGATTGATGAATGTTGATGATGATAATAATTATGATGGAAATGATTATGATACATATAATAAGCAATTATTGGATGAGGTTGAGCATGATATCGTAAATTATCAAGACCGAGGTCTGTGTTATCTGCCGAAGCCGTAGGCTGAGTAACACAGACCCGAGGTCTTGATAATTTACAAGCTTATTTAGTGTTTTATATTTTTCTTTTTATAGTCTTGTAAAGCGCTTTAGAATATTTATAATTTTAGCGCTATATAAATTTAAATTATTATTATTATTATTATTATTATTATCGAGAATTAACTGCATGCTCTCTCAGCCAATCAGATGTGAGATTGTGAGTAAAATGTTTAATAATAATAGTTGATGGTAATGATGACATCATCAATGATGCCGATGTTGATGATGATACATGTAATAATGGTTGATGATGATGACATCAATGAAGACAATGTTGACAATGTTGACAATGGTGATGTTGATGATGATGATGATGATGACAATGTTGATGATGATACATACATGTATAATAATAGTTGATGATGATGATGACATCAATGAAGACAATGTTGACAATGGTGATGATGACAATGCTGATAACGATTTTCCAACCAACACTCACCAAATTTAGAAGGAAATACAGCATTGTCCTGTACATGTTTTTCTACATACGTCATTACATAGTCTATATATTGTGGTGCTGGTATTAGTGTCTTGGTTTTCTTTCCTTTCTCCTCTTGCCACGAATACGGTCTACAATGACAATTACATACAGTACATAAAATACTACTGTTTGCTCCCCTGATGAAAGGTCTAACATCCGAAAAGCCAGTAAATTTAGTGCATTTTAAAACTGTGTTAAAAAATTCATTGCTCAACCAATCAGAATGCTTGGATACAGCACCGTCAACCACAACTACTAGTACTTCCTTCCCACTCAGGTGCGTTCGATTGATTTTATTCCAGAATAGGAATAATTCCAGATTCTGGGGCAGACGGATTATTCCGGAATTTTCCAAGCATTCTGCTATGATGAGCAGAATGTTTGGAATATATTCCGTTTATTCCGTAATCGGAACAGACTCAATTGAACGGACATTCCGTATTATTCCAAGTATTCCTATTCCGGAATAAGGTCAATCAAACGCACCCTTAGTGTGCTATTTATGACGATGTAAGTTCTGTTGTACAAAGTGTTATTCAACCAATTGCAGTGTGCAAAATCATTGCTCAACCAATCAGAATGCTTGGACACGGCACCGCAACTACATACTGTACATACAGTACATGTACTGACAGTACTTCCCACTCATACGAAAACAACTATTAGTGTGCTATTTACATTGTAAGTTCTGTTGTACAAAGTGTTATTCAACCAATCGCAGCGTGCAAAATCATTGCTCAACCAATCAGAATGCTTGGACACGACACCACAACAATATACATGTACATTGTACATACATGTACAGTACTTCCCACTCATAAGAAAACACCTCTTAGTGTGTTATCTATTGTACTTACAATCCACCTGGTGCAGACATCATAGGACACGTTGTTGCTGTACAAACTTCACTTATACATCCATATAATAGATTGATAGTGTTGAAGTGACCCAATGCTGAAAGGTAAACAATTGGTTTTAAACTACTACACAAATAGATCAACCAATCAATGAATTTACTAAACAAATAGATCAACCAATCAATGAATTTACTAAACAAATAGATCAATCAATTCATTAACGTCGTAAATATGGGATGAGATTGTCGACATTACATCCAAGCCAGTATACTCGTTTCTGGTATCCTCTGGTTTGGCTATCATTTGTTGTATTTCTCTACAACAACTACCATACTTACTGTATGTAGCTATCCATTCATTATAATCTATACCCTCTGGTTTGGCTATCATTTCTTGTATTTCTCTACATCAACTACCATACTTACTGTATGTAGCTATCCATTCATTATAATCTATACCCTCTGGTTTGGCTATCATTTCTTGTATTTCTCTACATCAACTACCATACTTACTGTGTGTAGCTATCCATTCATTATAATCTATACCCTCTGGTTTGGCTATCATTTCTTGTATTTCTCCACATCAACTACCATACTTACTGTGTGTAGCTATCCATTCATTATAATCTATACCCTCTGGTTTGGCTATCATTTCTTGTATTTCTCTACATCAACTACCATACTTACTGTGTGTAGCTATCCATTCATTATAATCTATACCCTCTGGTTTGGCTATCATTTCTTGTATTTCTCTACATCAACTACCATACTTACTGTGTGTAGCTCTATCATTTCTTGTATTTCTCTACATCAACTACCATACTTACTGTGTGTAGCTAGCTATCCATTCATTATAATCTATACCCTCTGGTTTGGCTATCATTTCTTGTATTTCTCTACATCAACTACCATACTTACTGTGTGTAGCTCTATCATTTCTTGTATTTCTCTACATCAACTACCATACTTACTGTGTGTAGCTAGCTATCCATTCATTATAATCTATACCCTCTGGTTTGGCTATCATTTCTTGTATTTCTCTACATCAACTACCATACTTACTGTGTGTAGCTCTATCATTTCTTGTATTTCTCTACATCAACTACCATACTTACTGTATGTAGCTATCCATTCATTATAATCTATACCCTCTGGTTTGGCTATCATTTCTTGTATTTCTCTACATCAACTACCATACTTACTGTGTGTAGCTCTATCATTTCTTGTATTTCTCTACATCAACTACCATACTTACTGTGTGTAGCTATCCATTCATTATAATCTATACCCTCTGGTTTGGCTATCATTTCTTGTATTTCTCTACATCAACTACCATACTTACTGTGTGTAGCTATCCATTCATTATAATCTATACCCTCTGGTTGGCTATCATTTCTTGTATTTCTCTACATCAACTACCATACTTACTGTGTGTAGCTCTATCATTTCTTGTATTTCTCTACATCAACTACCATACTTACTGTGTGTAGCTAGCTATCCATTCATTATAATCTATACCCTCTGGTTTGGCTATCATTTCTTGTATTTCTCTACATCAACTACCATACTTACTGTGTGTAGCTATCCATTCATTATAATCTATACCCTCTGGTTTGGCTATCATTTCTTGTATTTCTCTACATCAACTACCATACTTACTGTGTGTAGCTATCCATTCATTATAATCTATACCCTCTGGTTTGGCTATCATTTCTTGTATTTCTCTACATCAACTACCATACTTACTGTGTGTAGCTATCCATTCATTATAATCTATACCCTCTGGTTTGGCTATCATTTCTTGTATTTCTCTACATCAACTACCATACTTACTGTGTGTAGCTATCCATTCATTATAATCTATACCCTCTGGTTTGGCTATCATTTCTTGTATTTCTCTACATCAACTACCATACTTACTGTGTGTAGCTATCCATTCATTATAATCTATACCCTCTGGTTTGGATATCATTTCTTGTATTTCTCTACATCAACTACCATACTTACTGTGTGTAGCTCTATCCATTCATTATAATCTATACCCTCTGGTTTGGCTATCATTTCTTGTATTTCTCTACATCAACTACCATACTTACTGTGTGTAGCTATCCATTCATTATAATCTATACCCTCTGGTTTGGCTATCATTTCTTGTATTTCTCTACATCAACTACCATACTTACTGTGTGTAGCTATCCATTCATTATAATCTATACCCTCTGGTTTGGCTATCATTTCTTGTATTTCTCTACATCAACTACCATACTTACTGTGTGTAGCTATCCATTCATTATAATCTATACCCTCTGGTTTGGCTATCATTTCTTGTATTTCTCTACATCAACTACCATACTTACTGTGTGTAGCTATCCATTCATTATAATCTATACCCTCTGGTTTGGCTATCATTTCTTGTATTTCTCTACATCAACTACCATACTTACTGTGTGTAGCTATCCATTCATTATAATCTATACCCTCTGGTTTGGCTATCATTTCTTGTATTTCTCTACATCAACTACCATACTTACTGTGTGTAGCTATCCATTCATTATAATCTATACCCTCTGGTTTGGCTATCATTTCTTGTATTTCTCTACATCAACTACCATACTTACTGTGTGTAGCTATCCATTCATTATAATCTATACCCTCTGGTTTGGCTATCATTTCTTGTATTTCTCTACATCAACTACCATACTTACTGTGTGTAGCTATCCATTCATTATAATCTATACCCTCTGGTTTGGCTATCATTTCTTGTATTTCTCTACATCAACTACCATACTTACTGTGTGTAGCTATCCATTCATTATAATCTATACCCTCTGGTTTGGCTATCATTTCTTGTATTTCTCTACATCAACTACCATACTTACTGTGTGTAGCTATCCATTCATTATAATCTATACCCTCTGGTTTGGCTATCATTTCTTGTATTTCTCTACATCAACTACCATACTTACTGTGTGTAGCTATCCATTCATTATAATCTATACCCTCTGGTTTGGCTATCATTTCTTGTATTTCTCTACATCAACTACCATACTTACTGTGTGTAGCTATCCATTCATTATAATCTATACCCTCTGGTTTGGCTATCATTTCTTGTATTTCTCTACATCAACTACCATACTTACTGTGTGTAGCTATCCATTCATTATAATCTATACCCTCTGGTTTGGCTATCATTTCTTGTATTTCTCTACATCAACTACCATACTTACTGTGTGTAGCTATCCATTCATTATAATCTATACCCTCTGGTTTGGCTATCATTTCTTGTATTTCTCCACATCAACTACCATACTTACTGTGTGTAGCTATCCATTCATTATAATCTATACCCTCTGGTTTGGCTATCATTTCTTGTATTTCTCTACATCAACTACCATACTTACTGTGTGTAGCTATCCATTCATTATAATCTATACCCTCTGGTTTGGCTATCATTTCTTGTATTTCTCCACATCAACTACCATACTTACTGTGTGTAGCTATCCATTCATTATAATCTATACCCTCTGGTTTGGCTATCATTTCTTGTATTTCTCTACATCAACTACCATACTTACTGTGTGTAGCTATCCATTCATTATAATCTATACCCTCTGGTTTGGCTATCATTTCTTGTATTTCTCTACATCAACTACCATACTTACTGTGTGTAGCTATCCATTCATTATAATCTATACCCTCTGGTTTGGCTATCATTTCTTGTATTTCTCCACATCAACTACCATACTTACTGTGTGTACTGTGTGTAGCTATCCATTCATTATAATCTATACCCTCTGGTTTGGCTATCATTTCTTGTATTTCTCTACATCAACTACCATACTTACTGTGTGTAGCTATCCATTCATTATAATCTATACCCTCTGGTTTGGCTATCATTTCTTGTATTTCTCTACATCAACTACCATACTTACTGTGTGTAGCTATCCATTCATTATAATCTATACCCTCTGGTTTGGCTATCATTTCTTGTATTTCTCCACATCAACTACCATACTTACTGTGTGTAGCTATCCATTCATTATAATCTATACCCTCTGGTTTGGCTATCATTTCTTGTATTTCTCTACATCAACTACCATACTTACTGTGTGTAGCTATCCATTCATTATAATCTATACCCTCTGGTTTGGCTATCATTTCTTGTATTTCTCTACATCAACTACCATACTTACTGTGTGTAGCTATCCATTCATTATAATCTATACCCTCTGGTTTGGATATCATTTCTTGTATTTCTGTTTTACTCATGATAGAGCAAGTGATGTAGGCTTCTTCTAAGTATGTTTTATTCTCTTTAATTTCTTCTGTATTGATGATTTTCTTTTTCCCTTTCCTAGTAGTAAATAAAATATATAAAAGTAAAAATAATTTATTAGTATTATTATTAATATTTTTTTTTCAAAATTATTTTTAGTGATATTATAAGCGCTATGAACTTGAGGAAATAGTGCTATATATCAATATGATTATTGGTTCCATTGCTCATGTCTCCCGAGTGTAGTCTCCTTTGAAGATGTTTGCAAAGGAAGCTACCCGAGTGAGAGGAAAAAACGGTTGACAAATAAGAATACAGTCGAACCTCTCGGAAATTTTGTGGTCATTGTGTAGTGACGGCGGTTGTGGGAAGGTTTCAAAACAAATATATATATGGACAGGCTGTTGCTCAGGACAGAATACCCTGGCCGTTATAGACATGGCCTCTGATATTACGCGATGGTGCGATTTCGCACATTTGGCCTCAAATCGGATCATGAAAATAATTCATGAAAAATAGCACAATATGAACAAATCCAAAGCAAATATTCACTTTATTTAAACTTTCATTGACAGTTGACCGTTAATTCAGAGGGATTTTCCTTTGAAAATAGAAACCCTCTACAACACGTTCGAGATGTGTATGAATCAAACAACGTACGTACTAGAATGTACCAGGCATTCTATGCGTAGATTGTCTTGGAGGCCTGGCACTAGTTATTTGGGCTTCCTGTGGAATGCCCGAGTTATAAAATGGCGCAGAGAAAAATTGTTCAGGAAAAAGGCAGATTTTTTTTGACTGAATCAAAGAGCATTTTATAATAAACAAAATAATATTACATTCCTTTACAAAAAGGTTAAATTAACCATTGGAAAAATCGCATAATTTTCCGCATAATTTCCCTTTTTTTCCACTGTCACAATTTTGGTTTTTTTTCCGCACCATATCAGAGGCCCTGTATAGAGAGGTGGCCATTGTGGGGAGGTTTGACTGCAACTTTTTGCATGTGTAATATAGGGATCAGTGCAAGAACAGTGCAAGTACATATTTTTGTACATAATGTAATTTGTGCTCAAATTTAAAAATCATAGAAACATGATATAAATATTAATAGATTACAGAGTTCTGAGTAGAAATTTGCAACAGGTGGAATACTGCAGCTTCGAATTGTTTAGACACGTCCTTAATTTGTAGTCCTTGATGCATTTGCCCAGCTTTAGCCTCAATAGTGGACTTACAACTTACAGGTCACGTGACCCCAACCTCCTAAATACAATTGTAGAACAGCAACGTCAAAATGAACTCCAGAAATGAAAAGAGCAGCTCGAAATTAGTAAAAGGGCGAAGTTTCAGCGCATAATGTCTGACACAGGAGAAATGACATTAAAAATAAAATCCAATGATTTTTTAGAAATTGTATGGAAAATGCATTGGATGGCAAGAGCTTGCAATCCAGCACATTTCACCCATATATAGCTAATTGCATAATCGTTGTCGGGTTGAAAATCATAAATGATAGAAGCTAAGACCGCAAGGATGGATGGGAAATCAGTTCATGAGCCGCATCACATACATATATATTCAATGTTCTCGTATTTTTGAGGTATATGAGCTATTTAACTAAGATCCTACAAGTCTGGATGAAAAGGACGATGGTTTGACGGTGTTATTTGAGAGTTTTAATTTCCCAGAATTCCTTTTGGATTTCATGATTTTCAACCCGACAACGATTATGCAATTAGCTATATATGAATCCTAATTAAGTTGGCCTTTACAAAATCCACTGTGAACACTGGAATATGATCAGAGATAAGTTGTAGACATTACTATCTTCTTGCACACTGCCACCCCTTCTGGATTTAAATGTATCACCATTATACTGATATAAAAAAACTTATAACAATATTATAATAATAATAATAATAATAATAATAATAATAATAATAATAATTTATAATAATAATAATAATAATAATAATAATAATAATATTATTATTATTATTATTTATTTCTATAGCGTTATTTCCTAATAGTCCAATAGCGCTTTACAATATTTAACTATATACAGTAAACATACAGACAAATGAACAGACAGACAGATGGATGGATGGACAGACAGATGATAGACGGACAGACAGATGGACAGACAGACGGACGGACAGACAGATGAATGGGCAGACAGACACATAAATGGACAGACAGACACATATATCTTCAAAACATGCCTTGGCGTCTGGGACGTTATCTGGGTGTTGACAGCTTGATAAGCAGAAAAAAAGTACTTCCATGGAAAGTTCGACTCGTACCATGGCGTTGCTTCCATCGTATACAGATTCATTGTAACTTTATCAATGAATCACGACTTCTACCTCTGGCTGTGTGGAAACTGGTCTTCAAACAAAATCATATTTTCAATATAATTCTCTCTCATCATCTAAACCTTGTAAATACTTTAAAACTAGTCGGTTAACTGTGCAACTTAGCCTAGCTACATGTACGTTTATTTTTTTTCTTTTATACTACATATTCATTAATAATTCATGAGGAAAACACAATAGAAATCATAACCGTGGAAGAACTTGTATTTTTGATGCAAAATTGTCTTGATTTGCAAAGACTAAGGGTGCGTTCGATTAACCTTATTCCGGACGGAATAGGAATAATTCCAGATTCTGGGGCAGACGGATGACATCATTAATCCGGAATATTCCAAGCATTCTGCTATGATAAGCAGAATGTTTGGAATGTATATTCCGCTTAATCCGGGATCGGAACAGACTCAATTGAACGGACATTCCGTATTATTCCAAGTATTTCTATTCCGGAATAAGGCCAATCGAACACACCCTTAATCTTTGATTTTCTCGGCCAAATTACTGGTACATGTATCTTGAAAATTATATTTTACAATAACAGAGCGAAACCTCGCAATCTGATTGGCTCTCAGCCGTTGTCAATAAGAGTACAGACACATTGTATGACGAATCGCTCGCGCACGGAGCCAGCACGCGCTTGAAACAGTTTTTCTTTCAAACTTTTTCCTTGTTTTTGGATGCTTTTTGACTTTGTTATTGTGAAAAAAAAATTGAAGATGGTTTTATCGCTACGCTCGTGATTCCACTTGAGTTTTGAACATTTTATAACGTCAAGTGTGTGTCAATAAGAGTACAGACAACTCAAAACCATCTTCAATTTGTTAAGTAGAACAAGATTTTATACAGATCTGCAGATATATGATAAGTCCGATACAATTTTCGCGTGCGTGTTGTATGAGATCTACAATAACTCGCCTTCAGCTCGTGATTGTATATCTCATACAACATGGCCGCTCATATTGTATAGATCTATTACATATATTCTGTATATAATTGCAAATATGGCACAAATAAAACTATTATCTTAGCCGGTTCTAATACTACATACGCATGTGTCTGCATGACATCGGACAAGTGTTTTTGGTGCATGTTTGCCTAAGTTGGTCTCACTTGAAAACTGACAATAGACACGACTCTAGAGATGGAATATAAAGTATATGTGTGCCATCTGAAGGGATAATGTGTCTTCTGCCCGTCTTTACAAATGAGACGCATTTAGAGATGCATTAAAAGAAGCACTAAAAAGATTGCTGCCCAGTTTCCGTCCAGATGCATTGTATGTCTGTAGAGTAAAAACGACAATCAAAAATTTCTGAGAGATATGTTCAAGCTCATATAAAGAAAAGGGTTAAAAATATATATATATAAATATATCTCGAGTTTGAAACTTTGAAATTACAATTATATTCAGACTGAAAGAAAAAGAAATCGTTTTCACAAAAATCTGATTTATAATATCAAAGAAATAATAAAGTTCTACATGTATGCATGTATAAAGAAACCTTAAAAATATAACAGACATCTGATAAAATCAGAGATAATAATTCCGACCATGTATATTATAATTTTTTTTTTAATATCTCTATTTCGAAAACTTTGAAACTACATTCGATTTAACCCATTGACTCCTACACCAGCCGAAACCGGGCGTAAACATCGATACTGCTTTGAAAAATTCTAACTTTCTGAATTTTCGTAACATCGATCTCGTGGCCAGTTATTAGTGACAACTAGATACAAATGTAACTCTTCAAATTTTAACCTCAAGTAAACTGACTTACAGGTCCGATTTCTGAGCATTAGTTCAATTTGTTTTTCATAGAAATCAAAAATGCGTGTTTTTGACGCAATTTCACACCTCGAAAATGAACGACATTTGACTTGGATTTTCTTCCAAAATACATCCTTGTGAAACAAAATGCCACTTTCTCAGCAAACTTCCATCTCTCTTCTTGATATATATTCGTGAATTTTTCCATCTCTCTTCCTTAACTCGCAGAACAATAGCCATTTCCTTAGGACCACTTTCGCTAACACATGTTTTCCTTCTTCACGCCCGAAAAGGATGCCGGGAACATCCGGGAATTTTCCACAGAAATCCTCCCGCCATTTCCTTTTTTTAGAGTTTTATAGAGTGTCGAGCCACTCGGTCCCACAGGCAAAATATTGCACCGGTTGCATTCTTTACAAGTCCAAAGTCGCCAAAAATGCCTTTGTAGGTCCTGGAATTCACCACAGAACAACCAGAGAGACGATTTCACAGTTGAGTCCGCCATTTTGAATTTCGTAATGGCACTGACGAGTTGTCTTCGTGAAAATCGTTTCTCGCTGCTGGGTTCTTTCAGCAGAATGGTCTCTACCACACCAGTCAAGCTTAATGATGCTGTCCTGGGGGCTTCTGTGGTGAATAATGGCTATAAACACTCTAAAAATGCAAAATTGGCCTCTTCAAAGCAGTTACAACCACTGGCCCAACGAGCTCCCAAGAAGAAAGAAAGCACATGTGAAAACGCGAGCCCACAGGCATTCAGAACTGTCAAGATTTCCATGGAAACCCCTTATATGGAATCGAAATTTCCTATGGCGTGATTAGGTCCAGAAAATCGTTAAAAAACTCAAAATAGCTCAGGAGCAAATGGGTTAAAAGACAAATAAATTGTTAATAAAAAACAACTGATATATCAAAATGAGATCAAGTATTAAATGAATACTTTATTCGGAGCATAAACAACCAAATGAAAAGGCCTCTATTTTGTATTTTATGCTAAGTTTTCAGAAGTTCGTAATTATTTCAAAATTATATATTCAATATTTAGAATGAAAAAGGAACTAAAACACAAACCAAATATAGCACAAGAGAACAAGTGGTGAAAGAGAAAATAAACAAAATGAAATTGAAAAGGCCTCTATTTTGTATTTTATGCTCAGTTCTCAGAAGTTCGTAATTATTTCAAAATTACATATTCAATATTTAAAGAGGAACTAAAACACAAACCAAATATATAGCACAAGAGAACTGTGGAGAAAGAGAAAATAAACAAAATTAAAATTAAAATTAAGGCCTCTATTTTGTATTTTAGGCTCAGTTATCAGAAGTTCGTAATTATTTCAAAATTACATATTCAATATTTAGAATCAAAGAGGAACTAAAACACAAACCAAATATAGCACAAAAGAACTGTGGAGAAAGAGAAAATATTAAACAAACTGAAAATGAAAAGGCCTCTATTTTCTATTTTGTGCTCAGTTCTCAGAAGTTCGTAATAAATTATTTCAAAATTCTATTCAATATAAAATTAAAAAGGAACTAAAACACAAACCAAATATAGCACAAAAGAACTGTGGAGAAAGAGAAAATATTAAACAAACTGAAAATGAAAAGGCCTCTATTTTCTATTTTGTGCTCAGTTCTCAGAAGTTCGTAATAAATTATTTCAAAATTCTATTCAATATAAAATCAAAGAGGAACTAAATCACAAACCAAATATAGCACAAAAGAACTGAGGAGAAAGAGATGTCCAAGTGAATATCATTTTTGTGCAAAAAGTGGCTACTTAAATAGTGACTACATACAATGTAGATGAAAAACAAGATTGTGAAACAAATGGTTTTCCTTACTGAGTAAAGTTAAAACATAATTGTAAACATAGCCAACTAACAAGTACATACAGTTTGTACATGTATGTAGAACTTGTAGAATTTCGAAAAGATGACATTTAGAAGACTAAATAATTCAAAAACTGTGCCATTTCTTAGAATAAATGATGAACACATTTCCAGCTTAAAAACACAACGAAGAGACAACAGAAATACTAGTTCTAACACAAAAAGCCAACCATCGATTCAGTAACAGAGAATATTATAACTGAACATAAACCAAACCAAAAGATTACTATCAACAAAGAGCTTGAATTTGAATAATAAGATTGCATTTTCAGTCGATAATTTTAAATTCTTGTTAAGACTTACACATTTTAAATCCTGTAGAACATGTTCAGGTGGTCTTAGAAGTGTGTTTGTGTTCCACTTTTAAACAGGAATTTATTCAATGCATGGTGAGTTTGGATCACCCCACCTGATGTCAAATATATCACCTGATAACATGACATGACATGCATGAGTAATTATGTAGATGAGTTCTCAGCAGTCTCCTGTGAGTACTTGAAGGACTTTGTTGACGAGAATATATATTTTTAAACTATTTAAAAAAGACCTGATTCATGCCTGTCCAAATTGCAACCATTGACAAGATAGCAGCTGGCCGTGCAATGTAAAGAAGAATTATCTAAACAACTACAAAGATGTACAGTGCATTTCGACAATAATGTCATGTGTTTTTCATCACTATGGTTGTGTGACACTACTCTGGGTAAAATTTGAGACCCTATTTTCTTTACTATAAAGATTGGAATACAGACTCCATGTAGATACAGAGTAAAATAGTAAATAAAACATACCATTATGTTGTTGAATAAGTTACTTTAAAAACCAATTTCGTATTAAATAACGTTTTTCATGTTGAAAAAAAAAACCATACTCTATGAACTCCAGACTAAACTATGACTTAATGTATACACCTATTTCAAATAACGTTGTCGCGTTCAAAGCAACAAGTGTCAAGCCAAGACCGAAGTGAATGCTGGTTATGTGCTGACAATTATTTAAATCACACTTGTTTCTATAAGGACTAATTACAAAATGTGAACATTTTCATGTGCTTGTTTGCATATCACATTTCGTTCCATAGAAAATAGGTCTGATTTGAATAATTTGCCAACACAAAACCAGCATTCACTTCGGTCTTGGCTTGACGCTTGTTGCTTTGAGCGCGACAGCGTTATTTGAAATAGGTGTATATACAATGCAGCTCAGATAGGGAGTACCCCTCCCCCCAGGGGATATACATAACAGGCTGTAAATTATACAAATACTTTCAACACTGGAACATCACTAGGCAACTTAGTATTTTCAAGTAACATTGAATTTAGTTGTTATTGTTATTACCAAGGTAACACTGAACGTAGTGAAGCCTAGTCCTCACTAGCGACATAAGCATAAACACAAGCAACATACGCAGACTCAGGACACCATTTATGCGATAGGTGTGACAAAAGACAAACACCATTAAGCCTGGTTTACACTAGCGACATAAGCACAAGCATAAGCAACATACACAGACTTGGGACACCATTTATGCAATAGGTGTGACAAAAGACAAGCACCGTTAAGCCTGGTTTACACTAGCGACATAAGCATAAACACAAGCAACATACGCAGACTCAGGACACCATTTATGCAATAGGTGTGACAAAAGACAAGCACCATTAAGCCTGGTCCTCACTAGTGACATAAGCATAAACACAAGCAACATACACAGACTTGGGACACCATTTATGCAATAGGTGTGACAAAAGACAAGCACCGTTAAGCTTGGTTTACACTAGCGACATAAGCACAAGCATAAGCAACATACGCAGACTCAGGACACCATTTATGCAATAGGTGTGAGAAAAGACAAGCACCATTAAGCCTGGTTTACACTAGCGACATAAGCACAAGCATAAGCAACATACGCAGACTCAGGACACCATTTATGCAATAGGTGTGAGAAAAGACAAGCACCATTAAGCCTGGTTTACACTAGCGACATAAGCATAAACACAAGCAACATACGCAGACTCAGGACACCATTTATGCAATAGGTGTGAGAAAAGACAAGCACCATTAAGCCTGGTTTACACTAGCGACATAAGCATAAACACAAGCAACATACGCAGACTCAGGACACCATTTATGCAATAGGTGTGACAAAAGACAAGCACCATTAAGCTTGGTTTACACTAGCGACATAAGCATAAACACAAGCAACATACGCAGACTCGGGACACCATTTATGCAATAGGTGTGAGAAAAGACAAGCACCGTTAAGCCTGGTTTACACTAGCGACATAAGCATAAACACAAGCAACATACGCAGACTCGGGACACCATTTATGCAATAGGTGTGACAAAAGACAAGCACCATTAAGCTTGGTTTACACTAGCGACATAAGCATAAACACAAGCAACATACGCAGACTCAGGACACCATTTATGCAATAGGTGTGACAAAAGACAAGCACCATTAAGCTTGGTTTACACTAGCGACATAAGCATAAACACAAGCAACATACGCAGACTCAGGACATCATTTATGCAATAGGTGTGACAAAAGACAAGCACCATTAAGCTTGGTTTACACTAGCGACATAAGCATAAACACAAGCAACATACGCAGACTCGGGACACCATTTATGCAATAGGTGTGACAAAAGACAAGCACCGTTAAGCCTGGTTTACACTAGCGACATAAGCATAAACACAAGCAACATACGCAGACTCAGGACACCATTTATGCAATAGGTGTGACAAAAGACAAGCACCGTTAAGCCTGGTTTACACTAGCGACATAAGCATAAACACAAGCAACATACGCAGACTCGGGACACCATTTATGCAATAGGTGTGACAAAAGACAAGCACCGTTAAGCCTGGTTTACACTAGCGACATAAGCATAAACACAAGCAACATACGCAGACTCGGGACACCATTTATGCAATAGGTGTGACAAAAGACAAGCACCATTAAGCCTGGTTTACACTAGCAACATAAGCATAAACACAAGCAACATACGCAGACTCAGGACACCATTTATGCAATAGGTGTGACAAAAGACAAGAGCATAAACAAGCAACATACGCAGACTCGGGACACCATTTATTCAATAGGTGTGACAAAAGACAAGCACCATTAAGCTTGGTTTACACTAGCGACATAAGCATAAACACAAGCAACATACGCAGACTCAGGACACCATTTATGCAATAGGTGTGACAAAAGACGAGCACCATTAAGCTTGGTTTACACTAGCGACATAAGCATAAACACAAGCAACATACGCAGACTCGGGACACCATTTATGCAATAGGTGTGAGAAAAGACAAGCACCGTTAAGCCTGGTTTACACTAGCGACATAAGCATAAACACAAGCAACATAGGCAGACTCGGGACACCATTTATGCAATAGGTGTGACAAAAGACAAGCACCATTAAGCTTGGTTTACACTAGCGACATAAGCATAAACACAAGCAACATACGCAGACTCAGGACACCATTTATGCAATAGGTGTGACAAAAGACAAGCACCATTAAGCTTGGTTTACACTAGCGACATAAGCATAAACACAAGCAACATACACAGACTCAGGACACCATTTATGCAATAGGTGTGACAAAAGACAAGCACCATTAATGAGCAATGCATTACTGAGTCTGTGTATGTTGCTTGTGCTTATGTCGCTATAGTAAGGACCAGGCTTGATGAGGCAAGAAATTACCAAGCAACAAGAACAATAAGCATGTTTTCAAGTACATACATGTACATGCATACTTCAAGTAGAAGATACATATGACGATATTGCTAAATATGTAGAGTTCGTAGAGCGCAGTCATTATAGGTGATTCTATAAACCTGGACATTACTAACTCCACTAATACGCATTAATTTAGTATTTACCAAATCAGTGGATAGCAATTTTGGCGCGTTTTGATTGGCTCCCATAACTCGGAATATCCTTGGCTATTCACTGTTTTGGGACGAGATTCAAAATGGCATCTCGCTTCACTACAGCTACAGCTACAGTTACATTTTTTATCCAATTGATTTGGTAAATACTAAAACAATTATCCCCCTCAGTGTCGGTGAGTAGTGGTGAATATTTACCTTCCCACTCGTTGTGGCTCGGTAAATATCCACCACTACTCACCTCCACTTCGGGAATAATTGTTCAATATTAGACACTCACTCTTTTGTTTCTTTGCATCTAATAAACACTGACAGCTAATTAGTAGTGCCCAGGTTTATTGCAATCACTCTAACTACACCATTACACACTATTAGACACTCACTCTTTTGTTTTCTTTTGTTCCGTTGCATCTAATAAACACTGACAGCTAATTAGTAGTGCCCAGGTTTATTGGAATCACTTTATATCCGTGAAACAAAATCAAAGAAATATTGTTTACGGTAAATTATTGTTTTTATTTATGGACAAATAGGTTGAAATATGAACTGCATTTATAAATGTTGCTATTCTCTAGTCTCTGATGCACTCAATTCATTAGGTACTTATAATTTAGGGTGCGTTCGATTGACCCTATTCCAGAATAGGAATACATGGAATAAACACTTGGATGCTTTTATTTCAGTACATTTATAATTCCAAACTGTTCCTTGTAACTTTATTAGGATACAACAAGGAATCATTTTATTTTACAGTGGACAGTAGCTGCGTGACAGCGATTTAGGGATCTTATTGTGTGTATTCCTATTCTGGAATAAGGTCAATCGAACGCACCCTTAATACTAAAATATAGAATAACATTACAGTCAAACCAGGTCACGCGTGCCCCCCTAGAGTCCATTATTGACTTTGTTATTTGAAAATTGATTTGATTTTTCATTTTGAACTTCGATTATTGCGAACGAGCATTTCAATATTCAAAACAAAAATAATTTGAAAATTCGATTGCTGATTGGATTAATAAAACAAACATTACCCCTAATAAGGGCAGACACACAGGCAGCCCATACATGTTGTGTGTCTGCCCATATTAGGGGTATCGTTGGTTTTATTAATCCAATCAGCAATCGAATTTTCAAATTATTCTTGTTTTGAATATTGAAATGTTCGTTCGCAATAATCGAAGTTCAAAACGAAAAATCAAATCAATTTTAAAATAACAAAGTCAATAATGGACTCTAGGGGGGCACGCATGACCTGGTTTGACTGTAAAGTAAGATTGGGGGGGAAACTGTAGAGTACATGTGTGTTGTGTTGCTTGGGGTCCTTGTGGTTGCTAAAGTCATGTGTACATGTACATTTACAGCAGCAAAATATGGTCATATAATATGGTTACAGGAGATATCTGCTTACAGGTGTCTGCTTATATGAGGTGTCCACTTATAGGGAGGTGTCTGCTTATAGGGAGGTGTCTGCTTATAGGGAGGTGTCTGCTTATAGGGAGGTGTCTGTTTTCAGGTGTCTGCTTACAGGTGTCATCTGATGGGATATGTCTCCTTAGTGGAGGTGTCTGCTTATGGAAGGTGTCTGCTTTGACGAGGTATCTGCCTATGGGATATGCCTGCTTATGGGAAGTGTTTGCACATGGGAGGTGTCTGCTTACAGGAGGTGTCTGCTAATGGGAGGTGTCTGCTTACAGGTGTCTGTTTACAGGTGTCATCTTATGGAATATGTCTCCTTAGTGGAGGTGTCTGCTTATATGAGGTGTCTGCTTATAGGGAGGTGTCTGCTTACAGGTGTCTGTTTACAGGTGTCATCTTATGGAATATGTCTCCTTAGTGGAGGTGTCTGCTTATATGAGGTGTCTGCTTATAGGGAGGTGTCTGCTTACAGGTGTCTGTTTACATGTACAGGTGTCATCTTATGGGATATGTCTCCTTAGTGGAGGTGTCTGCTTATAAAAAATGGAAGGTGTCTGCTTTGAGGAGGTGTCTGCCTATGGGATATGCCTGCTTATGGGAAGTGTTTGCACATGGAAGGTGTCTGCTTACGGGAGGTGTCTGCTTATGGGAGGTGTCTGCTTACAGGAGGTGTCTGCTTACAGGAGGTGTCTGCTTACAGGAGGTGTCTGCTTATGGGAGGTGTCTGCTTACAGGAGGTGTCTGCTTATGGGATGTGTCTAGTTTGAGCTTATTCCACCATTGAATTTATCATTAAACACTGCCATCCTAGTGTTCACTAGTTTCCATGCATTCATTATTTTGTCTGGCATTATAAACATAATTTTGAAACACACCCTCCAAGTGGATCAGAGGGGGCACTTAATAAAACATCACATGATTGATGCCTGTCAATCATATTTTCTCATATATACAATGCACTATATAGACAAAATAAATAAATAATTAATTATTGTCCATAATACATATTTATGTTCAATGTTGGGAAATTAAAATGGCAACAAAAGTGTTTTTATATAATGCATTTTTAACTGGTGTGAAAGGTGAAATTTTGATACTATCTCTACTGATATAGCATATGGTATGAACATGCAATGTACATGTACGAAATATATTTTATGGGGTATTTAAGCTCACAATTTCTCAGATAAATTTCATGGTTTATATTGATGGAACAGTTATTTTCTCTGGACAATTTAAAATGCCATTACTTAATTAGTAAGGATTAAAATCACAATCTCAAAAGATGACGGACTACAGTGCAAAATTATTGTTCTTGACTTTACATGATGACAATAGACGTGTCAACATGGATTAATCCCCCTAAAATCATTACCGTGAAAATTCGTGGAATACTACAGAATGGCAATCAGTTTTCTTGGAAGCAGAGAGAGTATTTACAATACCATGAATAATGAAACACGATTGCGATCTGCTCTCAGTCTGAGTTTATACAACAAAAACGAAACGAAAGAAAAAAATCCTTTGAAACTGAAATTTAAGCTTACACATGTACATGATCGATGAGAATCGAGAGAGATTTTCTCCACAAACAAGAAAAATTATCGGGATTTTTGGGATACTTTGATTAACTACAGCCGATAGTTTGAGACGATGAAAGGCAGGGAGGGAATTCAAAGATAATAATCATAATTTAAATGATTATTTTTTCGTCGATTTTGAGTTTTATAAGCTTAATTTATTCGCTTTAATTCTTACAGGTAGAAAGGAAACACGCTGTTGATCATCAACAATAAAAATCACGGCATCTCAAACTCGTCTGATCCTTGCTGTTTTGCTATTTCTTGATCGTCTTTTCGAAATATTTTGAAAATATTTTTTTTTGTACAAAATGCTGAATAAAAACGAGAAAATTTGAGGAGGAAATCTCGTCTGGACGTCAAAGTTAACGTTGAATGAAGACGTCTCTCGTCGACGTTTACGACAGATACACACTGTACTGTAGTACTTATAACACCAGGTTTAGAGCGACCTTTCCACGTTGAGAAATACCGTTATTTAGGCCGTAAAGGAGGGTTAAAACCAAGCTCACCGCACCCAAAATGGCAGGTTTTGAAGACAACTGACACACAGACAAGCAAATATTACCTCGTTGTTTACTCACCCCATAAGCCATTCCATCGTTATATCGAGCCAAGATTGATGGTATAGGTACTTCACACATTGAAGTAGCTCCCACGAGGCTCACATGTTGTTTGGGTTGTGGATAGGAGTGTTTTTGCGAGTCATAATGAGAGCACCTTCGCTTATCGTGAAAGAAAAAGTTTTCGTTGAGTTGGATGGTCTTGCTCGTTTCTAGTCTTCTGGCCGTGATGACCTCGTTCTGATGAAAAACTGAATTTAATTCTGTCTGTCTGATTGTCTTTCTTTCTTTCTTTTTTTCTTTCTTTCTTTCTTTCTTTCTTTCTTTCTTTCTTTCTTTCTTTCTTTCTTTCTTTCTTTCTTTCTTTCTTTCTTTCTTTCTTTCTTTCTTTCTTTCTTTCTTTCTTTCTTTCTTTCTTTCTTTCTTTCTTTCTTTCTTTCTTTCTTTCTTTCTTTCTTTCTTCCTTCCATTCTTCCTTTCTTTCTTTCTTTCTTTCTTTCCTTCTTTCTTTCTTTCTTTCTTTCTTTCTTTTCTTTCTTTTTCTTTCTTTCTTCTTTCTTTCTTTCTTTCTTCTTTCTTCCTTCCTTCTTTCTTCCTTCCTTCCTTCCTTCCTTCCTTCCTTTTCTTTCTTCTCATTCCTTCCTTCCTCATTTCTTTCTCGCTCGTCTTTCCTATCATTTATTTAGCTTCCTAGGTTTATAATTTCCGGTTTCCCTCGCTCGTTTTTCCTATCATTTATTTAGCTTCCTAGGTTTATAATTTCCGGTTTTTTGATATTTAAACTTGTCAGGAACCGAGAATGATTTGTACCAGTGACACGTGTACTAGTACCTACGAGCCGGAACAAACGCGCGATATAGCCAGCTAGTGTGCGTACCAGTCAGTCCATGCATGGATATGATCAAATAAAATTATGTAAAGTTCATTGCGTGTAAATAGTCCAGTTCCGAGTTCCTTTTATCGCTGTTTCAAAACGAGTCTACGTGCGAAACCTTTCATATGAAAATGAGTTTTATTTACATGAAAAAGGAAAACAGATTTCGCACGTAGACTCGTTTTGAAACAGAGATAAAAGGAACTCGGAACTGGACTTGCGCTGTTCACAGTACAGATCGTGCATGGCGTCGTATCAGCTCAATTCACCGATTGGCCCCTAGAGCACACGTGGTGTACTTCATGTTACTGTCACCAAAATGTTCGTACATTGTCCGTGAATTGCCGTACAAACGCACTAACTTTTGTAAAGTTTATCAACTCGATTTAGTTTTTCGATTCTCTAAATATTAGCCAAACTATTTTAACTAAGGTTGATAAACGAGAATTTGTAGAGAATCGAACATCTAAATCGAGTCGATAAACTGCATGTACAAAAGTTAGTGCGTTTGTACGGCAATTCACGGATCGGACATTGTCCGTTCTTTAATTGCCCTATACCACTATGACGTAACGGCTTATTTATGAGGGGGACAGAATCGTGAAGAACAATATAATTTTGAACTAAATCTGCTCTGCTGAGGTTCGCTTGATTTCAAATTGGCTAGTTTCCAGATATTATATTCATCGATACTTTTCCCACAATATTTACTGTGTTTGGTGACTTTTATCGCTTTCAGACCGTCTGTAAAATACATTTATTTGGGGAATCCTTTGTGTTGTTGCTGTTTTGTCCCCCTCTAGCGACCATGATCCTTAGCGTTTAAACAATAGATTGTTTTGATTTGACGTCATAGTGGTATAGGGCAATTGGTGACAGAAACATGAAGTACACCACGTGAGCTCTAGGGGCCAATCGGTGAATTGATGACGAAAATACTCAAAACCAACACGTAAAATTGACATACGGGAGGTGTACATAAAATTGACATACGGGGGGAGGAAATCCCACCTTCATACAAGTGCTGTATCAAAACTAAGCCCAGAGAGAAACAATCGTAAGCTGAATAAATTATTGTTTTGTTGACAACACAATTCGCAATGAAACTATAATTGACGACAGAAATAATCGCAAACTGAACAAATGATTGTTTTGTTGACAACACAATGCGCAATGAAACTATAATTGACGACACAAACAATCACAAAAACTGAATAAAGTATCGTTTTGTTGACACACAATGCGCAATGAAACTATAATTGACGACACAAACAATCACAAACTGAATAAATGATCGTTTTGTTGACAACACAATTCAATGCGCAATGAAACTATAATTGACGACACAAACAATCGTAAATTAACTGAATAAATTATCGTTTGGTTGACAACACAATGAGCAATGAAACTATAATTGACGACACAAACAATCACAAACTGAATAAAGTATCGTTTTGTTGACAACACAATGCGCAATGAAACTATAATTGACGACAGAAATAATCGCAAGCCGAATAAAATATTGTTTTGTTGACAACACAATGCGCAATGAAACTATAATTGACGACACAAACAATCACAAACTGAATAAAGTATCGTTTTGTTGACAACACAATGCGCAATGAAACTATAATTGACGACACAAACAATCACAAACTGAATAAATGATCGTTTTGTTGACAACACAATTCAATGCGCAATGAAACTATAATTGACGACACAAACAATCGTAAATTAACTGAATAAATTATCGTTTGGTTGACAACACAATGCGCAATGAAACTATAATTGACGACACAAACAATCACAAACTGAATAAAGTATCGTTTTGTTGACAACACAATGCGCAATGAAACTATAATTGACGACAGAAATAATCGCAAGCCGAATAAATTATTGTTTTGTTGACAACACAATGCTCAATGAATCTATAATTGACGACAGAAATAATCTAAAGCTGAATAAATTATTGTTTTGTTGACAACACAATGCGCAATGAAACTATAATTGACGACAGAAATAATCGCAAACTGAATATCAATTATCGTTTTGTCGACAACACAATGCGCATTGAAACTATAATTGACGACACAAACAATCACAAACTGAATAAAATATCGTTTTGTTGACAACACAATGCGCAATGAAACTATAATTGACGACAGAAACAATCGTAAATTAACTGAATAAATTATCGTTTTGTTCACAACACAATGCGCAATGAAACTATAATTGACGACAGAAATAATCACAAATTACTGAATAATTTATCGTTTTGTTGACAACACAATGCGCAATGAAACTATAATTGGCGACACAAACAATCACAAACTGAATAAAGTATCGTTTTGTTGACAACACAATGCGCAATGAAACTATAATTGACGACAGAAATAATCACAAATTACTGAATAATTTATCGTTTTGTTGACAACACAATGCGCAATGAAACTATAATTGGCGACTCAAACAATCACAAACTGAATAAAGTATCGTTTTGTTGACAACACAATGCGCAATAAAACTATAAGTGACGACAGAAATAATCACAAGCTAGCCGAATAAATTATTGTTTTGTTGACAACACAATGCGCAATGAATCTATAATTTACGACAGAAATAATCTAAAGCTGAATAAATTATTGTTTTGTTGACAACACAATGCGCAATGAAACTATAATTGACGACAGCAATAATCGCAAACTGAATAAATTATCGTTTTGTCGACAACACAATGCGCAATGAAACTATAATTGACGACACAAACAATCACAAACTGAATAAATGATCGTTTTGTTGACAACACAATGCGCAATGAAACTATAATTGACGACAGAAAAACAATCGCAAATTAACTGAATAAATTATCGTTTTGTTTGACAACACAATGCGCAATGAAACTATAATTGACGACACAAAATAATCACAAACTGATTAAATTATCGTTTTGTTGACAACACAATGCGCAATGAAACTATAATTGACGACAGAAATAATCACAAACTGAATAAATTATCGTTTTGTTGACAACACAATGCGCAATGAAACTATAATTGACGACAGAAATAATCACAAACGAATAAATTATCGTTTTGTTGACAACACAATGCGCAATGAACTATAATTGACGACAGAAATAATCTCAAACTGAATAAATGATCGTTTTGTTGACAACACAATGCGCAATGAAACTATAATTGACGACAGAAATAATCACAAGCCGAATAAATTATCGTTTTGTCGACAACACAATGCGCAATGAAACTATAATTGACGACAGAAATAATCACAAGCCGAATAAATTATCGTTTTGTCGACAACACAATGCGCAATGAAACTATAATTGACGACAGAAATAATCTCAAACTGAATAAATGATCGTTTTGTCGACAACACAATGCGCAATGAAACTATAATTGACGACAGAAATAATCTCAAACTGAATAAATGATCGTTTTGTCGACAACACAATGCGCAATGAAACTATAATTGACGACAGAAATAATCTCAAACTGAATAAATGATCGTTTTGTCGACAACACAATGCGCAATGAAACTATAATTGACGACAGAAATAATCACAAACTGAATAAATTATCGTTTTGTCGACAAACACAATGCGCAATGAAACTATAATTGACGACAGAAATATTCGTAAACTGAATAAATTATCGTTTTGTTGACAACACAATGCGCAATGAAAAAATAATTGACGACAGAAATAATCTAAAAGCTGAATAAATTATCGTTTTGTTGACAACACAATGCGCAATGAAACTATAATTGACGACAGAAATAATCGCAAACTGAATAAATTATCGTTTTGTCGACAACACAATGCGCAATGAAACTATAATTGACGACAGAAATAATCTCAAACTGAATAAATTATCGTTTTGTCGACAACACAATGCGCAATGAAACTATAATTGACGACAGATATAATCTCAAACTGAATAAATTATCGTTTTGTCGACAACACAATGCGCAATGAAACTATAATTGACGACAGAAATAATCACAAAATTACTGAATAAATTATCGTTTTGTTGACAACACAATGCGCAATGAAACTATAATTGACGACAGAAATAATCTCAAACTGAATAAATTATCGTTTTGTTGACAACACAATGCGCAATGAAACTATAATTGACGACAGAAATAATCACAAGCCGAATAAATTATCGTTTTGTTTTGTCGCAACACAATGCGCAATGAAACTATAATTGACGACAGAAATAATCACAAGCCGAATAAATTATTTTTTTGTCGACAACACAATGCGCAATGAAACTATAATTGACGACAGAAATAATCTCAAACTGAATAAATGATCGTTTTGTTGACAACACAATGCGCAATGAAACTATAATTGACGACAGAAATAATCTCAAACTGAATAAATGATCGTTTTGTCGACAACACAATGCGCAATGAAACTATAATTGACGACAGAAATAATCACAAACTGAATAAATGATCGTTTTGTCGACAACACAATGCGCAATGAAACTATAATTGACGACAGAAATAATCTCAAACTGAATAAATGATCGTTTTGTCGTCACAATGCAATGAACAATTGACGCAATGAATCAATAATTGACGACAGAAATAATCTCAAAAACTAATAAAGTATCGTTTTGTCGACAACACAATGCGCAATGAAACTATAATTGACGACAGAAATAATCACACAAATTACTGAATAATTTATCGTTTTGTTGACAACACAATGCGCAATGAAACTATAATTGGCGACACAAACAATCACAAACTGAATAAAGTATCGTTTTGTTGACAACACAATGCGCAATAAAACTATAAGTGACGACAGAAATAATCACAAGCTAGCCGAATAAATTATTGTTTTGTTGACAACACAATGCGCGATGAAACTATAATTGACGACAGAAATAATCGCAAACTGAATAAATTATCGTTTTGTCGTCAACAACACAATGCGCAATGAAACTATAATTGACGACACAAACAATCACAAACTGAATAAATGATCGTTTTGTTGACAACACAATGCGCAATGAAACTATAATTGACGACAGATCTAGAAACAATCGTAAATTAACTGAATAAATTATCGTTTGTTTGACAACACAATGCGCAATGAAACTATAATTGACGACAGAAATAATCACAAGCCGAATAAATTATCGTTTTGTCGACAACACAATGCGCAATGAAACTATAATTGACGACAGAAATAATCGCAAACTGAATAAATTATCGTTTTGTCGACAACACAATGCGCAATGAAACTATAATTGACGACAGAAATAATCACAAGCCGCATAAATTATCGTTTTGTCGACAACACAATGCGCAATGAAACTATAATTGATGCCAGAAATAATCACAAACTGAATAAATTATCGTTTTGTCAACAACACAATGCGCAATGAAACTATAATTGACGACAGAAATAATCACAAGCCGAATAAATGATCGTTTTGTCGACAACACAATGCGCAATGAAACTATAATTGACGACAGAAATAATCTCAAACTGAATAAATGATCGTTTTGTTGACAACACAATGCGCAATGAATCTATAATTGACGACAGAAATAATCTCTGAATAAATTATCGTTTTGTCGACAACACAATGCGCAATGAAACTATAATTGACGACACAAATAATCGCAAACTGAATAAATTATCGTTTTGTCGACAACACACAATGCGCAATGAAACTATAATTGACGATAGAAATAATCACAAGCCGAATAAATTATCGTTTTGTCGACAACACAATGCGCAATGAAACTATAATTGACGACACAAATAATCGCAAACTGAATAAATTATCGTTTTGTCGACAACACAATGCGCAATGAAACTATAATTGACGACAGAAATAATCACAAGCCGAATAAATTATCGTTTTGTCGACAACACAATGCGCAATGAAACTATAATTGACGACAGAAATAATCTCAAACTGAATAAATGATCGTTTTGTCGACAACACAATACGCAATGAATCTATAATTGACGACAGAAATAATCTCAAACTGAATAAATTATCGTTTTGTCGACAACACAATGCGCAATGAAACTATAATTGACGACAGAAATATTCGTAATCTGAATAAATTATCGTTTTGTTGACAACACAATGCGCAATGAAACTATAATTGACGACAGAAATAATCACAAACTGAATAAATTATCGTTTTTTGTCGTCAACACAATGCGCAATGAAACTATAATTGACGACAGAAATAATCTCAAACTGAATAAATTATCGTTTTGTCGACAACACAATGCGCAATGAAACTATAATTGACGACAGATATAATCTCAAACTGAATAAATTATCGTTTTGTCGACAACACAATGCGCAATGAAACTATAATTGACGACAGAAATATTCGTAGTCTGAATAAATTATCGTTTTGTTGACAACACAATGCGCAATGAAACTATAATTGACGACAGAAATAATCTCAAACTGAATAAATTATCGTTTTGTTGACAACACAAATGCGCAATGAAACTATAATTGACGACACAAATAATCACAAACTGAATAAATTATCGTTTTGTCGTCAACACAATGCGCAATGAAACTATAATTGACGACAGAAATAATCTCAAACTGAATAAATTATCGTTTTGTCGACAACACAATGCGCAATGAAACTATAATTGACGACAGATATAATCTCAAACTGAATAAATGATCGTTTTGTCGACAACACAATGCGCAATGAAACTATAATTGACGACAGAAATATTCGTAATCTGAATAAATTATCGTTTTGTTGACAACACAATGCGCAATGAAACTATAATTGACGACAGAAATAATCTCAAACTGAATAAATTATCGTTTTGTCGACAACACAATGCGCAATGAAACTATAATTGACGACAGAAATATTCGTAATCTGAATAAATTATCGTTTTGTTGACAACACAATGCGCAATGAAACTATAATTGACGACACAAATAATCACAAACTGAATAAATTATCGTTTTGTCGACAACACAATGCGCAATGAAACTATAATTGACGACAGAAATAATCACAAACTGAATAAATTATCGTTTTGTCGACAACACAATGCGCAATGAAACTATAATTGACGACACAAACAATCACAAACTGAATAAATTATCGTTTTGTTGACAACACAATGATGTTGGGCTCCCTGTGTGCATCCCGTAAGATGCGCCCGCGGCAATTTAATATAATATTGAAACAAAGGAGCCTTTTATTGAAACCTTTTGTAAAATACTACATTGCTGCGGACACGTCTTGCGGGATGCACACAGGGAGCCTAACATTATACATTTCTACTTTCTACGCACAGCAACCCCAACATAATACGTATTTCGAGCGCGCTCTTCCACTTGAAGCTCATTAAAAAAAGACACGCGCATACGATTACCAATATCTTTTTTGTAATAATTATAAATAGTCTCAGAAGCAATGGTTGGGCTACCTTGCGGTTGTCTTCCGTAGTCCATACCCAGTTGAACGTAAACGCAAAGAAAAACGCGCGTGATTCTGTGCGTAAAACACAGGGATCCCATCATACTTATTCTGGTATATTATTATTCCGCGCGGTATACCACAGGAAACCCATCAAAAAAGATGCGCGCATGCAAATGTTTTAGCTTCAGAAGAAATCAGTAGTTGGGCGCGCTGTCTGTTCGTGATTGGAAATAAGTACTTGGCAGATCCGTAGACTACAGTCACGTGGTTGTACTGATGGCAAAACAATCTGCCTTTGTGATTTAAAGACTGTCAACTAATAAAACATATGTAAAGTGCTATCAGTTCTTCTGCCTCCAGTTCAGAGGGGTTAATGGTGTCTGTTCTGTGAAATAACTGTTCTACCAGCTAGTACTTTCCTGGGAAACCTAAGATGAGTTTCGCATTTGACTATTTGTATATTATATGGAACAATTATAGGTTCCTGTGAAAAATATATTCTATTAAAATTAATAATTAGAACTATTATCCCATAAAAATATGAAATATACAGAATACAGAATATATATTAGGTTATGTGGATAGGAAATATTTCTCTACCTGGGAATTGTTTTATTTTATAAAAAGTACCTTATTTGAGTACCTTTTTTTGTGTGTGTTTGTTGTTTTGGTTAGGAAATATTCTCTCTCCTGTGAACATTTTTTCTGATATTTCCTCTCCTGGGAAATTTTTTTCTGGGACTGACTGTTCATTGCCGATTTTTGAGTTATTACTCAGCGGGATACCTGTAGTATCACCAGTTTTTAAAACACTGCTCAGCATTGGGTACCCTGGGTGCCAGAGGTTTTGAGAAGTTTCACGGAGTTAGAGTAATTTCGTACTATCGTTTAGCAGCAAGCCCCTCTGGAACCAGGGTAAGTATTGGGAGTCTTTATACTGCTTCAGGTTAATAAGCATATCCTAGTGAGAGACTATCCATTGGCGGCTTGCAAATTGCGCATGCATTTTTTTCTGCATGTCTGAAAATGTATAGGCTTAGCAAGCAAGAACTCGTAAGTTTATATTGTTCATTTTATTGCTGAGTTTGTGAAATCGTTTTTATGCGCAAGGAAGTTCATATTGATATTAAACGACTTGAAACGTGATGTCAGTGTTGAAACTTGTTTGTTATCCAATCTATTCGTACATGCAGCTTAAGCTAAGCTAAGCTTATTATATTTGAAGTCTTTTGTTGATCACAAAGTACAAATGTCACGTACGGATATATCCAGATGGGCGCGGCTCGCCGACTTATGCCGTGTTTACACTGACCGCTCAACAAACAATAGTTCAAAACTCAAGTGGAATCACGAGCGCATGCAGCGAGTTCGTGATTTCACTGCAAAGTCGGTATGGACATTTTATGACGTCAAGTGTGTGTCAATACCGGAGAGTGCAGACAGCTCAAAACCATCTGCAATTTAATTGTTTTTGACAACATTTTAACCGTGACAATTTTGTCGTGATATGCTGTCGTAAGCACTGTGTGTCTGTATTCTTATTGACAACGGCAAACCAGCCAATCAGATGGCGATATTATAGGATAGGAAAAGATTGTGTGACAAGTCGTGACATGCTGTCGTAAGCACTGTGTCTGTACTCTTATTGACAACGGCAAACCAGCCAATCAGATGGCGATATTATAGGATAGGAAAATATTGTGTGACAAGTCGTGATATGCTGTCGTAAGCGCTGTGTGTCTGTACTCTTATTGACAACGACAAAAACGCCAATTAGATTGAGAGATTGCATGTAACAATTATTCACTGTTATTTGCAGCGAATTTCTATCTTAAACTGACCTATGGCTTGCATGCTCTGCCGGGTAGAGCATCTAGGGCTACTGCTCAGAATAACTTTATGGGTATCTTCAGAAGTACATAACTATAATCACAATTAATTTCAAAAATTGATACTGAATTCGTAGCAAACTGAATGATACCGGAACGTCGAATCGACTTACGTAGAGGATGGAAATTTCGACATCTATTGACCCCTATAAGTCCTCTCTCTCTCACTTCTTCTCTCTCTCAATCTCTCACACACACTACCTTTATTGCACTTTTCTTTCCCTAGATTTCTATGTACCCATTGTTACAAGGATCAGTCAACGTTCGGCCGTTTGACAATCGCTATCAGCATGTGTGACAGCAACATTGTCTAGACGACGGGTTGTGGTTGTATACCGCAAACAACATCGATGCACGTAGCTGCAAATACGTGCGTCTAATACATATAAATCATACTTAAAAATGACATCGTTAAAACTGTTAAAAAAAATAGTGACAATAATCTGGCATCAAGATAGAGTGGATGGTCCAGGATCCAGAGTCCATGGGTCCATGAGTCCAGATTTCACCAGTAAGGTAGCTGGTAGCGCATGCAGCCAGCATCCATGGTTTGGTGTCGTTTTAAGATCTTTTTGGGGGAAGAGAGAGGGGTAGGATTTATATGGTAGAATTTATATGGTGGTGACAGAAATGTATTTTTTCTAACGAGATGGAATGTACATGTTGTGTTAGGGCGGTGCCCGTGAACACGGTGTTATGGTATATATATAAATAGTGACAATAATCTGGCATCAAGATAGAGTGGATGGTCCAGGATCCAGAGTCCATGAGTCCAGATTTCACCAGTAAGGTAGCTGGTAGCGCATGCAGCCAGCATCCATGGTTTGGTGTCGTTTTAAGATCTTTTTGGGGAAAAGAGAGGGGTAGGATTTATATGGTAGAATTTATATGGTGGTGACAGAAATGTATTTTCTAACGAGATGGAATGTACATGTTGTGTTAGGGCGGTGCCCGTGAACACGGTGTTATGGTATATATATAAATAGTGACAATAATCTGGCATCAAGATAGAGTGGATGGTCCAGGATCCAGAGTCCATGGGTCCATGAGTTCATATTTCACCAGTAAGGTAGCTGGTAGCGCATGCAGCCAGCATCCAGGTTTGGTGTCGTTTTAAGATCTTTTTGGGGAAGAGAGAGGGGTAGGATTTATATATGGTAGAATTTATATGGTGGTGACAGAAATGTATTTTCTAACGAGATGGAATGTACATGTTGTGTTAGGGCGGTGCCCGTGAACACGGTGTTATGGTGTAGTAGTGAATTAATGGGTATATAATCAGGTGCATAGTAAGGTGATACCACTCTAAGGTATCTCTAGCTATCTCTTCACGTAACATTTTATTGGTCTGTTCTTCGTATATATATATATTAAAATGTAAAACTAAAAACTGTACTATAGCAAATAAACGAGATACTTCATCCTGTAATGACTTGTTTACATGTGTAATGTAATTTAGTTTGAAAATGATTTGTATTCGGTCGGAGATAGAATACAAGTCGAAATTTCCATCCTCTACGTAAGTCGATTCGACGTTTTTGTATCATTCTTTGCTACGAATTCAGTATCAGTTTTTGAAATTAAATGTGATTTTAGTTGACAGTTTAACTAATGCGTTGATGCGATAATGCGCTATAGATATTGCGGAGGAACGCCTCCCAGATGGCTTACGAGGAAAAAAACACGGCCGGGCTTCCGTTTGCATTCTTGACCTTTTGAAACTAGACAAAATAAGAATGAAATGATATGTCTTGGTTTAGACAAAAATAATAATTATATATCTTACAAATAGAGAAAAATAGTTGATATACTAGAGTGCAATTTAGAAAAGCTTGAAAACTAAATAACTAATTAGTACTAAATAGCACTAATGAAACAATAGAAAACAATAGAAATAGCACTATTTAGTACTATTTTAAGTTAGTACTATTTCACGCTTTTCTAAATAGCACTCTATATATCACGCTCAAAATTATATTTGCCGTACTCCTGGGGGTTACAAAACCCCACCCCACCCACCACAAAGACCAACCGCTGTCCCCCAAAAATATGTAAATCAGGTCGCATTCAGCGGGCCAAAAAAGAGTCGAGATTCGGCAGCAGAACACTGCAAATTTTCCTCAAAATCTCCACTTTAGACCTCAGAAACGCTTACAGATCTGTTGTTAAGGGTTCGTTTGAGGGCTTTGACTCATTTTTTAGCAAAGTTGGGGTGGTTTTGGTGCTGAAATCGTGGAAAAACGTTGATCTTTCTGACACTTTCGCAACCCGCCTTCTTGTTCAACCTGTGGAGTGACGTGTTGTCCTGAACTGAGGAGAAATTCTACTGAAAAATAAAATACCTTCAAGGTAAGAAAACTTCAATTTCACCATAAAAACCAACACAGTTTAAGGGTTTCTGACTCTATGCTGGATCGCAAACAGCATGAAAACACACGTCAGAAACCTGCTTTGAAATTTTCGAATTTTCTCAGGAGATTCGACGTCCGTCACTGATTCATATTCCATTTGTTGCTGAAAAAAACAAGAACTTTAGACTTGTGTTGAGTCTGTAGTATAGTAAGTTCTAGTGATGCTTGACGCTGTAGAGATCGGGTCAAGTTTTGGTGTCTTTGGATGGAAAAATACACTACTGGTACCCTGCAGTGTTTTACATGTAAGTTTCGGTCAGTGATGCATATAACTCCCATCACGGCAGCATATCAGGCCACGTTCAGGTGATGATAGTTGATGATACATTGGTGTATTAGTTGACCTCACCGAAACTTTGACCAGAGGCAGATATCAAAATAGTTTGTACATGGACACTGAATGGGTTTCTCGGCGTAAAATTGGATGAAATTTACATTCTCGATTTCGAAATTGACATATTTTTTTACATGAACTAGCTTTTCTTGTAAAGTCAAAATTGTGCAACTTTATATTTGTATTACATAATATATCTTGACAGTGTGAGCTTTGTTGACAAATTTGTACATTTTTAAACAATTTCTACATGCACACGTGTACCTTTTAATATGTTCGTTGTTGAATTTATTTGTCAGTATTTTTTATTAAAATATTTTGTGGGAAGAATTGAAGGGAAAATATATTTACATTTATAATACATGCAACCAACCCAGTTATACTGTAGAATGTCTAATCATAGAAGATCTTTAGACAGTTAAAGTGCCTATAACCCCTGTGAGATTGTTTTAAAAATTCAATATAAGCTGAATAGTTGGTGGGTTGAGTATTTTGTGATTTGAACCTTGCGTTTATGAGTTATAGAGGTTTGAATTCTCAATATGCAAATTGATGACGTCTACTAAGACTTCATTTATTATACAAAAACGCCCTTGTGCTGATTATTGACATTTGAAAACTTACATAATATTTTCACAGTCTTTATAAATGATGTTATAACTTTTTCCCCATTTCAAAAAATAAGCTCTTCTTGAAAAAGTCTAAATAAGTTATGGCAAATTCCTGGGTTGACGTCATCAAATTTGCATATTGAGATTTCAAACCTCTATAACTCATAAACGCAAGGTTCAATTAAAAAAATACTGAACCCACCAACTATTCAGCTTATATTGAATAGATTTTTAAAACAATCTCACAGGGGTGATAGGCACTTTAAGATCTATTTACCTGTTTGTCATTAATTTATTATATTGTTTAGTTATTGAATGTATTCGGCCTATATACATGTATACTCAGTTATGTCCATTGATAACATTTATTGCTTGTTAAAGCTGCCTCGTCTACAACTCAAACATCAGACAATTTATTAATTCCTTTAGCCTATTGTCAATAATATTGTACAATTAATATTCCTAGTAAAACGGCAGAGATTTTACAGATTTCCCGAATATGACCTTTCTATTATTAATGATGTTATGGCCTTTGTTGTATAGTTTGTGGGATATTAGACTTCGTAATCTCATCCTCTTTTGCTTCCCATATAACACTCTTTCTCTCTTGATATTGTGAATGTGATATTACACTTCAACCTCTCCATAATAGCCACCTCAGAATAAAACCACCTCAGAATAAAACCACCTCAGAATAAAACCACCTCAGAATAAAACCACCTCAGAATAAAACCTTGTGGCTGTTGTGTAGAGGTACATGTAGCAGTTCCATCAGTGAATTTGCTGGTGATCATGACCAAAAAACCCCGGCTGTTGTTACATGTATGTATAGAGGTGGCCGTTATCAGGTTTCAATAACATTAAATGCATGGGCTTGCAGGCTGTTGTAGAGAGGAGGCCATTAATGGCAAGTGGCTGTTAGTAGAGGTTGTGCTGGATTATGACAAACAATATGACAATTTGAAGTGTTCCTATACTGTTGTATTCCTTGACAAAAAACTCTGCAGCCTCAATCCGGAGAATAACCTGTGGAATTAAAAAAGGTTGCTGTTGTCCAAATATGTCATTCTTGTTAGCTTGTGATCATGAATTTACACTGAATTGTGGCTGTGAAGGCTGAGCAAATGTGTTGTTTATCAAGAGTCCTCTGCGTTGAGTTTTGAGAATTTATTCCGAGCTTTCGGCCATTTTGGCCATCATCAGGATAAAAAGCGTTCATTACAATACGTGATTAACGAAAATTGTTACTGTGGTAATTTTACAACAGCGTGAGTGAGTGAAAACGGCTGACAATCACAATTTTTAATTTTCGTTAATTAAGTATTGTAGCAAACACTTTTTACCCTGATGATGGCCACAATGCATTGCCGACTTTCATATCGAGCAGGGACTGGGTACGATTTTGTGATAATCAACACGCAAGACCCACATAGCCAGACAGAGCACATCGAGTTAAGCAAAATCCCAAAGTTTGGTGTTAATCGAGTCAATATTGAACGACTTACGGCCATTCAAATATGCTAGAATTTATGAAAAAAATGTATGGAGCACCGGACAGTCACTTGTCTGGCAATCCATACATTTCTTTGTAAATCAGATCATTTTTGAATGGCCGTAAGTCGTTCAATATTGACCCGATTAACATCAAACTTTGGGATTTTGCTTAACTCGATGTGCTCTGTCTGACTACGTGGGTCTTGTGTTGATTATCACAATTTAGGGACTCGTACCCAGTCCCTGCTCGATATGAAAGTCGGCAATGGCCGAAAGCTTGGAATAAATTCTCAAAACTCAACGTAGAGGAAACGTTATTTATTCATACACATGCTAGCGTACAGAGAAATTTTAGAAATAATATATATTTTCATTTACTTCTGCAAAGAACGTGTGTGATACAGCATCATACCAGGCTCAAACAGGCCTGATATGATGTGGTATAAGGCTAGTAACATTCAATTGGCTTTCTCTGTTGTTTTTTTGAATAAAATTTTAGTTGAAGCGTGTGCGCTACTGACTCCCGTCATCACGCCATTCAGTGTGCTTTTTTTCTTCTTCAGAATTTTGGTCTTAAGCTTTCAGTGAAATACTCCATATTTTTTTGCTTAAAGTGCCCATGAAACGAAAATGTTGATCCTTGTTTTATTGTACATTATTGTTGTTTGGTCTTTCTCTGAACCTTTGCTGTATTTGAACATCGACTTTGAGTGTGCGGACATTCTCTTCTTTCAATTTGAAACCCAAAATGCCTATACACTTCGAGCGCAAAATAAAATACTTGTATGTTCCTGCATGAAGCTCAAATTCACTTTTTATTAACGTCATGTAAACAAGCAAATACTAAACTATCATAGTAGCAAATGGAAACGGGGGTCTGCTTTTTCGTTCAATAGGCACTTTAAAGATTTTATGTCTTTGCAGAAGTATAATTGATAAACAACTTACTCAACTAAGTATCTGATATGGCTGTGCATGTTTACTCTCACTCATGTATTTTGGCTCACCTAAACTTACACATGTACATGTACCTGTAACTAAAGGCTCAGCAAAATACTCAGTGACTTGTAAAAATACACAGCCGTATCAGATGCTTAGCCGACTAATAACGTCTATATATATAATGATACATAGAACTAGCTCAAGTCACATGTACAGTTGTTTTTGGTTGAACCAGCTCTATAATGTAAACCAAAGTAGAGGGCGAATAGCTGGAGAGAAAAGATCTGTCAATAAATCTATAGTTATAAGACTTAGCAGATGGTATACATGTATATCGACAGTCTGTACAAAGTCCAAATTGAGCTAAGAGATTTCGTTACTATGGTAACAACTTAGGTATTCACTGAACAAAGTCCAATTTGAGCCTGTTACTATGGTAACAACTTAGGTACATTGTATCTTCTGTACAAAGTCCAATTTGAGCCTGTTACTATGGTAACAACTTAGGTACATTGTATCTTCTGTACAAAGTCCAAATTGAGCTAAGAGAGGTTTTGTTAGAGGTAATCATACGGTTTTGAGTTCAATTCTGAGTGCAATTTGAGCTCTTTTTAAAACACAATCTTGAGTGCAAATTATTTCCAAATTGAACGAGAAATCATATGATTACCAATTAATAATATTCATGAAAAAATAATAATTTGCACTGCAGTGCAAATTGCCTTTCAACTGCACTGCTCTTAGCCAATCAGAATCGAGAACATTGTTCATGAATATTATTATATTATAATATTATATTTTTGTAACTGAAAAACCCATATTGCAAGGTACAATAAACTAAACTATGTAATAATAATAATACATAATATAATACTCAGTGACTTGTAAAAATACACAGCCGTATCAGATGCTTAGCCGACTAATAACCTCTATATATAAAATGATACATATAACTACATATGTATGTATTACTATGGTAACAATTTAATAGGTATCAACTGTGCAAAGTCCAATTTGAGCTCAGAGAGGTTTCGTTAGTAATAGATACAATTTAAGCAGCTGTACTATACTAGTGTATAGGAAATACAATGTCAAGATTTCAGTAAGTTTGGCCGAGAAAATGAACGTTAAAGTCTGTGCAAATCAAGACGATTTTGTATCAAAAATACAAGCTCTCCCATGGCTATGATTTCTATTGTGTTTTCCTTATAAATTATTATTGTACTGAATGTGATACTATAGTATGGTAACATCTTAGGTTAAAATAACTACAATGATGTAGTATTTTATCTTTACTACATGTACACATAAAGACCCTCTGCAAACGAGAACAAACAAACAAACAAACAAAAAGTTTTGAAAAATAAATTCATGAATCGATTTTACTATTAATTTTTATAACGCTGGAATTTTTTTTTCCAGTTTTTGAAAGTAATGTTTTGTTGGTGAGAGTTTGAAGAAAACCTTCATTAAATGTTACTTTTAATTTGATTATTGAACTAATTCTCAAATAAAGAACAACTTATAGACAGGAAATGATTGACTATCTGGTGTGAATAGGGTTGGCATTTGTAAATTATAATGGTGTTACAATAATTATTGTTGTTAAATTAAATATTATTTTACACCTTAATGAATACCTTTATATTTTAAGTGATCCTATCATCATAAAACTTAGCAGAAAAAGAGACCAACACTGTATAACAGATAGATAAATATATGGTTTATTCAGATAAATACTTACAATTCACTGTACAGTGGTATGGTTTGACACTTCAGGAACATGTGCTGAACCCCCGCGATTTAGTGCGAACGACCAAAGGTCACTTAAAAAGCACATGTATAAACAGTCTTACTCTCTTTTATAACTTAAATTCAAAGAAATGCGAAATCAATAAATCAATAAATATATCATCAGAAAACTTAGCAGAAAACCAGACCAAAACTGTATCTTTGAAGTTTAATTAATGTCCTGAAGCAGATAGATAGATAGATAGATATTAAAATAGATGGTTTGTTCAGATAAAAACTTACAATACATGTACAGTGTAGTAGTTTGACACTTCAGGAACATGTGCTGGACCCCTGCGATTTAGTGCAAGTGACCAAAGGTCACAAAAAAGCACATGTATAAACAGTCTTCTCTCTTTTATAACTTAAATTCAAAGAAATGCAAAAGCAAAAATCTGGAACAAAATTTTGTAGTTCATAATGTTCTAATTGACATGAAGCTGATCGAAGTCGTCGTGTTTTAACACTGGTGCTATTACATGTACATGTACTTTTTAAGACAAATTTAAGACACATGGCAGACTTGTTTTCGATTATAAATTGACCTTCATTTTATCCTCCAGGTTAATTAAAATATTTAAAGAATAAAAACCATCACATTCTTCATTATCTAAGCTATCCAAATTATTGAGTTCAGGTTTTATAACAATTAGTTATAAAATAACTAGGATATAAAGCACGCTCTGATTGGCCAAAGGATGCATATTCTGCGTGCTCTATGAGAGCACATTATAGCATGCGCGCGCAGATATTCAAAAATTTTTGCAACAAACAAAATTGAAAACTTGTCTTAAAATCATACTTGTATTTTATAAAAGAAATAGAATACTTGGCAGCTGTGCTCTATCGAGTTAAAGCACTTGGGTATTGAAAGAAGACTCGTCTACACCTCATGCTTCTCCTAACATTTCTCTCGTCTTCCAATTTCCCAGTGCGTCTATAACTCGATAGAGCACGCTGCCTCATTTTCTATTTCTTCAATACATGTATGTACATTTGTAAAGCATGCACACAGTAATTTTTTTTCATACATGAAACACACACAAATTTATGTTTGCCAGGGCTCCCAGTGATAACAGTGTCCTTCAGGATACTGAAGGGATTACCCTGGGATTAAATAAAGGTTATTACACTATTACACGAAACCATACATGCTCTTAACTGACACATGTGCTGGACCCCTGCGATTTGATGGCCTGTGTTTAGCGTGACCGACCAAAGGTCACTGAAAAGCACATGTAGTAAACAGCCTTCTCTCTTTTCGAACTTTTCGAAGAAATGCAAAATTAAAAATCTGATTTTCTTTGCTCTTCATTAAGTTTTGATTGAAATGAAGCTGATCGAAAGTCGTTCTGCTTTAACACTTACATTGTAAGTGCTATTACTTTTCAAGACCAAAGACACATGCATGCATGGCTTTGTTTTTGGTTATTGACCATTTTAATTTACCCTCCAATTTAATAGACATAAAATATAAAAACATCACAATGTCCATTCTTCATTATCTAACTAAGGCATCCAATGAGTCCAGGTTTTATATTGTTTCATGCATGTATAAAGAGTGCACATAATATTTTTATTCATGCACTAGACATCCACAATAACACACACATACCTTAAACTCGCATGTGCCAATCTTAGGGATTGAACTTTGGACTGTGGTGTAGCAGCACCTGGTACATGTTTTGGACCCCTGCGATTTGCATGCCAGTGTGTAGCGCAGACGACCAATGAGAGCTCGTGTAAGCTACTAAGTCATGCAACGATTTAGCAACAGCCAATCCTAATCTTCTATTGAGCAAACCACCAGGGGTCCAGAACATGGTATATTAAGTGCTGTTTTGCAGACCAAACAGTGTCTTAAATTCATATGCAAGGTAGGCTAGGCAAATGCAGTGAGCACTCCGACCACACCACAAAGCGTACATGTACTTTCTATGTACATGTTTCTATTCTATTCAATTTTCCATGTCAACTTATTGTCTTTCTCATTTGTACAGATTTCGTATGGAAAGTTTGTAAAAACACTCACCTGGGATAAAGCACGGTATATTTCTCTAAAGAACTCTACATCAAAGATGGCATCAGTTGAAGGTTTTTATGTCGATAAATGTGTGTTTATAACTGGAGCGACTGGATTTCTTGGAAAAGCTCTGCTGGAGAAACTGTTGAGGTCATGTAAAGGAATCAAGAGGCTGTATCTTTTGGTACGAGCTCGTCCAGATCAGACGCCGCAGCAAAGAGTGGACAAAATGCTTCAGTCGAAGGTATGTTACATAATGTGTATACATGTGTATCTGCTGCAGGCCCGTAGCCAGACCAAAATCCCGAGGCACTTTTATCAGTGCAGACAAAATTGTTATAGCTGCACATAGTGGACAGTCAGCCTTTTTTGTCAATTCAGTTAAAAGATAAATATAATCAGCGATGTTTTACTGAGGCAACTGCCTCGGCTCGCCTCATAATGGCTTTGGGCCTGTGCTGAGATATATATTTGATAAACAAGCAGTAGTGTGTTATCATTGTGCATAAAACCACAAGGCATATTATTCAAAAGCTTTAAAAACGTTCTTTATAAGTAAAGAAAGAGTTGAAGTATAAATGCATTTGAGCAGTAGTATATAAAACCACAAGGCATATTATTCAAGTAAAGAAAGAGTTGAAGTATAAATGCATTTGAGCAGTAGCATATAAAACCTCAAGGCATATTATTCAAGTAAAGAAAGAGTTGAAGTATAAATGCATTTGAGCAGTAGTATATAAAACCTCAAGGCATATTATTCAAGTAAAGAAAGAGTTGAAGTATAAATGCATTTGAGCAGTAGTATATAAAACCTCAAGGCATATTATTCAAAAGTAAAGAAAGAGTTTAAGTATAAATGCATTTTATAAGTAAAGAAAAGAGAGTTGAAGTATAAATGCATTTGAGCAGTAGTATATAAAACCTCAAGGCATATTATTCAAAAAGAAAGAGTTGAAGTATAAATGCATTTGAGCAGTAGTATATAAAACCTCAAGGCAATTATTCAAGTAAAGAAAGAGTTGAAGTATAAATGCATTTGAGCAGTAGCTTAAAACCTCAAGGCATAAAAACGTTCTTTACAAGTAAAGAAAGAGAGTTGAAGTATAAATGCATTTGAGCAGTAGTATATAAAACCTCAAGGCATATTATTCAAAAGCTTTAAAAACGTTCTTTACAAGTAAAGAAAGAGAGTTGAAGTATAAATGCATTTGAGCAGTAGTATATAAAACCTCAAGGCATATTATTCAAAAGCTTTAAAAACGTTCTTTAAAGTAAAGAAAGAGAGTTGAAGTATAAATGCATTTGAGCAGTAGTATATAAAACCTCAAGGCATATTATTCAAAAGCTAAAACGTTCTTTAAAGTAAAGAAAGAGTTGAAGTATAAATGCATTTGAGCAGTAGTATATAAAACCTCAAGGCATGATAATTCTAGAGCTCTTTAAAGAATACAATGTGATAATTTCAATTTGAATTCAAAATACTCAAGATAAATTCAACCTAAAGCACGTCAGTTTGCTTTTGATGGCACTGACATACAATGTATAACTCAATATACCCCCAAGAACTTTCTGAATATAGGAGAAACTTCTCTAGAGTACATATATTGTCCATGTATACCTGTGGTAATCCACGGCTTCTGGGACTGAATTCTCTTCTAGAAATTGGTCGAAGAGGAGCATGTTTATTAACTATTGAACTAAATTCATTAAAGAAATTTGTGCAAGATTCATTAACATCATTAGTAAGAATTACAGTTAGCATTACTTAGATCATCAAGAAATTCTTTCTTGTCAAAATTCGTGAAATTTCTGTTTGTAGCATGTTTGTTTTTCCTGGTGATTATGCAATACATGTATAATGTATCAACCCAGACAGAAAGGTCATTCAGTGATGTAATACCACTTGAGACATTCCCCATTCTGATGTCATAATACTAATTGTTTTGGATTTCCAGGTACAATGATATGTACATGTACCTGACTGGACACATTTCCTTTAACAATTTATTTTTTGGAATTTCATTAAGTTACAATATTTTTTTTGTGGCGGAAAATGATGCACGAGAAAATCAACTTTCTTCTTCTAGACATGTGTACAAACTCCTTGTGTTCAGTAACTTAGAAGGATTAGAAGGATTTTGTGGTTGCTTATTGTCATCATGTTTCCCCCGCTTCTAGCCGTAGATTCATACAGTCATTTTCAATAGTTGAGACTGCTTTATAGTGGATATCAACCAAGCGAGTGTAAAATCTATTAAATTTAATGATGATTTAAATCACACTTACTCCGACGAAGGGCTGAGGCTCGAAATGTCAGTATTAGGTTAAGCACTCTTTTTACTGTGTTAAATACAGTGTACATCATGATTTCCTTTAGCCATTGAATTGATGACGCTCAGTACATTTTTAATGGTGCTCTTTTACATGCTGTGCAAGTTATGATTAACAGACGTGTCATCTCCCCGGGAGCATCTCCCAGACATCTCCCAGACATTTAATAAACTAGCTGTTCTAGACTAACTTTGTCATCACGAGGGGCTTAAGACTACTCAGGATTGTGGCTCCCTGCTGCTTAGGGACTTGTCAGAAATTAACAGGGGGGAAGTTGGGGTGGAGATTTTAAATTGAGAGTTGAAAATGTTGTATTGTATATTTACAATTGTGAAATTTCCTGACCCCTCCCTCCCTTGGGCTTTGGCCTAAAACACCAAAATACTCCCTTTTTCACTGCCTATTTTTTCATGACCCTCCCTTTTCAGGGGCTCAAAAAGTTATGACCCTCCCCCACTTTCCATGAATTGGTTTTTAGCGCTCAATATGCGCATAAATTGAAGGACTCCCTGCAAGAACGGAATAAGTGACTTGTGATCAAAACCCAAATTCTCCTTTGAAATTCAAAGAATCTTGAGGAGAATTTAGATTTTGATCAGAGATCACTTGCTTTGTTCTTGCAGGGAGCCCTTCAATTGGTAAAAAATATCCTCTTATTATTATTATATTTATTATTATTATTATTATTATTATTTGAAATATTGTGCAATATAGCAATCTTTCTTAAAGTCCTTTTTATTGTGTTTGCAGTTGTTTCAAAATGTCCGAGAAACTTCAGATCTGGTTGACAAGATAACGGCGATCAAGGGAGACATTTCTGAGCCTGGCCTGGGCATGTCGTGTGATGACAGGACTCTCGTTACTGACAATGTTCAAATCTTCTTTCATTCTGCTGCCACCGTGCGCTTTGACGAGGAACTAAGGTACATTGTAACTAAATAATTTTTGAAACAGGAAATTGTGCCTTGTCTGGACTCAACCCCATGGCTTCAGGGGGTTGAGTAATTTCAAAATTAAACTCGTAGGACAAAAATATGATTATCATAGCTGGAAAGAGCCCGTTGAAATTAGTAAAAATGTGAAGTTTGGAAAAGATCGCTTCACAGATTGCGAAGATACAGTGTATGAATTTTCCAAAGGTTTTCATATAAAATTTCGATTTTTGAAAATTCATATCTTCGCAATTTGTGAAGCGATCTTTTCCAAACTTCACATATTTTTGTCCTATGAGTTTTGAAATTACGTGATAAACCCTCGTTCAATTTTAAAACCCTTTTATTCTGTCATTATGACTGTGTGGTAGATAGAATAACTTTGACAGTCATTCCTCTCTCTCTCTCCAGGTCATCTTTGAAGATCAATGTCAAAGGAACTGAAGAAATGATCAAATTATGCAAAGAGTCAAAACAAATAGAGGTACAGTACTATCCATCCTTTCATCCATCCTATCCATCCTTCTTTCCATCCTTCCATCCATCCATCGATCCTTCCATCCTATCCTTCCATCCTATCCATCCATCCTTCCTTCCATCCTATCCCTTCTTCCATCCTATCCATCCTTCCATTCTTCCTTCCTTCCTTCCTTCTATCCTATCCATCCTTCCATCCTATCCATCCTTCCATCCATCCTACCCATCCATCCTTCCATCCCTCTATTTATCCTCCAACCCCTCATTTCATCCTTCCATCCATCTAGATCCATCCTTCCTATTATCCATCCAACCTTGCGTTCATCATTCCATCCTTCCTTCATTCTTAAATGCTGCAACTTCGTCCAACTTTAGGCAGAACACTAATTAACCAGACCAAATACTGTACCTTATTATTCTAAGGTCCTGGTCCACGTTTCATCAACATACGCCAACTGTGACCGAGAGTACATCGAAGAAAAAATCTACCCTCCGAGCGTTGAACCAGAGAAGCTTGCCAAATCTCTGGAATGGATGACAGACAAGATGGTTGAAGCTCTGACTCCTGCCCTCATCGACAAGCGACCCAACACCTACACTTTCACCAAAAGCCTAGCCGAACACTTGCTGTTGCAAGAAGCGACAGACCTCCCTGTTGCTATATTTAGACCTTCGATCATTGGTGCGTCGATCAAGGAGCCTATTCCAGTAAGTTTGCATTGTAGTGGGCTTCCTGTGGTAGCAGTACCACAGGAATCCCAAGTATTATTGGTGCATCATCCAGTAAGTTTGCATTGTGGTGGGCTTCCTGTGGTAGCAGTACCACAGGAATCCCAAGAATTATTGGTGCATCATCCAGTAAGTTTGCATTGTGGTGGGCTTCCTGTGGTAGCAGTACCACAGGAATCCCAAGAATTATTGGTGCATCACTCAAGGAGCCTTTTCCAGTGAGTTTGCATTGTGGTGGGCTTCCTGTGGTAGCAGTACCACAGGAATCCCAAGTATTATTGGTGCATCATCCAGTAAGTTTGCATTGTGGTGGGCTTCCTGTGGTAGCAGTACCACAGGAATCCCAAGAATTATTGGTGCATCACTCAAGGAACCTTTTCCAGTGAGTTTGCATTGTGGTGGGCTTCCTGTGGTAGCAGTACCACAGGAATCCCAAGAATTATTGGTGCATCACTCAAGGAGCCTTTTCCAGTGAGTTTGCATTGTGGTGGGCTTCCTGTGGTAGCAGTACCACAGGAATCCCAAGAATTATTGGTGCATCACTCGAGGAGCCTTTTCCAGTGAGTTTGCATTGTGGTGGGCTTCCTGTGGTAGGACGTACCACAGGAATCCCATGTATATCAGATGCCACAACAAGCATTAGATATTCCTGTTGCAATATTTAGACCATCAGTTGTAATTAGCCACTTTGGAAACGAGTGGAGGACTGGGAACGAGTTTTAATAATTAATCTAATTAAAAAACGAACCCTATCACAAGAAAGAGCATATCAGAATTAGTAAGTTTTAGGAGTTTGATAGGGTTTGGAGAAGCAGCAACTGAACTGCAGACATTTAAAAACTGCAAAAAATTACAAAGAAATGTATGGTTACTGATCGGGACACTTTTTGCGATTTTTGGAAAGCTGTTACTTGTTCAATATCTAACAAAACCTTGTGAAACTTTGTAATAATGCTAATTGTGATATGCTCTTTCTTGTGATGGGGTTCATTTTTTTAATTAGATTAATTCTTAAAACTTGTTCCCAGTCCTCCACTCGTTTCTAAAGTGGCTAATTGTATATTTGCAATAAATGTGTAGCATACATGACATACACTGATAAACTTGCTTTTTTCCACTATATAGGGATGGGTTGATAACTATAATGGACCTGCTGGTCTCTTTGTGATGGTAAGTAAAGCTGTTGATTGTTTCAGGGCTCGAGACTTAAAACACAAAAGCAGGCACTTTCAGGGTCTTTTTCATCAATTTCTTAGGGAATTTTATTTGAACTCGGCCAAAGGAAAATAAAAATATTCTTCTGTGCAAATGCCCTGATTTACATTTTACTACTTCACCTGGAGAATGTTTCTGAAAACAGGTGTAATACGAATATACGCCTATTTCATAAAACGTTGATAACGGTCGATCTGAATGAGGGTTTATCAGGTAATTTCAAAACTCATCGGACAAAAAAATATCTTCGCAATTTGTGGAGCGATCTTTTCCAAACTTCACATTTTTACAAATTTTAAAGAGCTCTTTCCAGCTATGATAATCATTTTTTGTCCGATGAGTTTTGAAATTACCAGATAAACCCTCATTGGATGATCTGAAACTTTTAACTTGATGCCAACCGCTGCCATGTCTCGTTCTAACACCAAGCGTGATTCCATACTTGAGGTCGAATGAATGAATTTCGCATGTTACTAACGAAAGACCCTCAGTTTCCCATAATTCGTCTTGATCTCAGATCATCCATTTCAGATCACCCTGGCATTGTCAACGTTTTTTGAAGTAGGAAAAGCACTTTTACACATTTTCACATTTACACATTCGCAACATCACGTGTATATATTCGTTTTGCGCATGTGGAACCCAGTGTCACTAGATTCAGTAGAAGTATACTATCATAAGAATAACGCGGCCTTGTACAGAAGATTTCAGGTGGAGAGTTGTATTTGAGCGCTTGTAAAAGTGCAAATGTACAAATGTGCTTTTCTGAGGTGGATAACCTGAATGACATTGACTGTATATATAATAACAGAATTATAGATTGAAACGTTGGTAGTTTTAAAAACAAATAGATAAGCCAGGGATGACCAAAAACAATTTTGACCAATAAAAAATCATTTGTGCCATTTAAATCTGCTATGGTACTGGCCAAAGGACCAATGTGCCTTGTTGTTTGTTTTGATGACAATGATGATGATGATGATGATGATGACAATGATGATTATGATGATTGATGATGATGACAATGATGATGATGATGACAATGATAATGACAATGATGAATATGATGATGACAATGATGATGATGATGACAATGATGATGATGAATATGATGATGACAATGATGATGACAATGATGATGACAATGATGAATATGATGATGACAATGATAATGACAATGATGAATATGATGATGATAATGATGATGATGATGATAATGACAATGATGAATATGATGATGACAATGATGAAAATGATGAATATGATGATGACAATGATGATGATGATGACAATGATGATGATGATGGCAATGATGATTATGATGATGACGACAATAATTATTATAATGATGATGATGACAATGATTATTATTATGATGATGATGATGACAGGCTTGTTTCTATAGGCAGGGAAAGGAATGTTGAGGTCTATGAGAGGAGACCTGAATGCTATAGCAGACATCATTCCAGTGGATATTGCTGTTAACATGATGATCTGTGTGGCATGGAGAAGAGGCACCATGAGGTACAGTACATGTAGTCGTTGTAGTTTGCCACAGTATTAGTAGCAGCCGACAATAGCAGTAGAAACAGTAACAGCAGCAATAGAAGCATCATTGTCAGCAGAAACACATGGCATAGCAATAGTACATGTAGTTGTTGTAGTTAGCCACAGTATTAGTAGCAGCCCACAATAGCAGTAGAAACAGTAGCAGCAACAGCAGCAATAGAAGCATCATTGTCAGCAGAAACACATGGCATAGCAATAGTACATGCATTTGTTGTAGTTTGCCACAGTATTAGTAGCAGCCCACAATAGCAGTAGAAACAGTAACAGCAGCAGCAATAGAAGCATCATTGTCAGCAGAGACACATGGCATAGCAATAGTACATGCAGTTGTTGTAGTTAGCCACAGTATTTAGTAGCAACCTCAATAGCAGTAGAAACAGTAGCAGCAGCAGTTGCAGTAGCAGCAGTAGCAACAGCAACATTAGCAGTAGCAGTAACATTGTCTGAGTACCAGAAGCAGTAGTAACAGAGGTAGCAGCTAGTTGTCTACAAGTAGGGAGTACCGGCAGCAGCTAAGACCTGCTGGTTGATGTTGATTATTACTATTGCTTGTGGGTTTTCTTAACAAATTCTATATCTTCCATAGAAGCGACAGCATTCCTGTGTATAACTGCTGCACTGGAACAATCAATCCTATTACCTGGGGCAAGTTATGTAAGTATCGGTGTATATTGAACATGAATGGATTATAAGTGAATGAATGAATGGTGGGTGGATGGATGGAAGAGTGGATGGCTAATTGATTGATTGATTGATTGATTGATTGAACAAAGCATTAAAATAATGAATGAATTGATGGATGAATGGCTGAATGATTGATCAAATGGATTGATGGATGGATGAATAAATGGATAATAGGCCATATGCACGTGGCCCTATCCCCCTTAAATCAAACAGTAGTGTCAAAATGAACTCCAGAAATGAAAAGAGCAGCTCGACACTAGTAAGAAGGCGACATTTCAGGTCATAATATTTAACACAGGAGAAATGCCATCAAATATAAAATCAACAGTTTTCTGAGAATTTGTATGGAAAATGCATCCGATGCCATCCAGCACATTTTTCCATATGAATCTTAATAAATGAATGGTTGAATGATTAATTCCAAGGTCATTAATATAAATGGAGGAATGAGCCAAGGGTGGCTTGGTTGCAATCCAGGTGTCCAGTTCTAATTCGATTGCAGTTTGTATTGTGCACTCGCTGAAGATCCTTTTTTGTTCACAGCTGAAATCATGAAACTGAAGTTTGACAACTATCCATTGGAGGATGGTTTTAGAAGGCCAAATTTTAACTTTGAATCGGGAAAGTAAGTATCAATTGTCGTTTTATCAAATATGAATGTCAAACAAATAGTCCCACTACATGTAAGTATCACATGAAAGGTAAAGGTTTGTTTCCATAACCCAAACCACCCTTGGCCGACCAAACAATAGAACGAATCTATTGTGTTACTGCATCGTTCTCTTGTTTTATATTAATGAGGTCCTTTTGAGGCATCCCACATGAAAAGCCTTCGTTCATATGGGAGCAAGGGTGGCCGAGTGGTTAGAACACTTGCCTCTCACTGCTGTGGTGCCTGGTTCAATTCCTGAACCGGGCCGATTTCATGCGTCTCCCCCTCGCTTCAAGGTTTTTGTTTTTGTGTGTGTGTTTTTCGCTTCAAGGTTGTTTTTCGTGTACTCCAGGTTTTCCTCCCTTAGAATGTAGTAAGAAGTGAGTGTGAGAGTTGTGTCCTCACTAGCCGTACTGCTATAAACACTTTACACGTTAAAAAGCAATTTAACAAATCGCAAGCTGCAGTTTTCCATTGTCTGTACTCTTATTGACAATGGCTGAGAGCCAATCAGATTGTGAGATTACGCTCTGTTATTGTAAAACTATTTATTGATGAGCCTCTGTTGTTTCAAGGCTGTGGCATTTCTATTGGACGTACATCAGTCACAAGATCCCTGCTATCGTTGCAGACACAATGGCACTCTTTATAGGACAGAAACCAAGGCAAGTACTGTAGTTGGATTAGTTATATGTTAGAGTCGTTTTCGTATGAGTGGGAAGTAGCTACGGTACGGTTCGTGCCGTGCGGTGACCGTATCGCGCCATCATCATGCCGTATCCAAGCATTCTGATTGGTTGAGCGATGATTTTGCGCGCTGTGATTGGTTGAATACAATGTCTTCGATTCCGTACCGTGACCATAACTCCGTACCGTAGGTTTCCCACTCATACGAAAACGACTCTATTATTAAGTTATTAAGTTATTATTAAGTTTATCTGAGGCAATTTCAGGAATTTGCGAAGCAGGGACTTGAGCTAGCCCATAATAAAATAATGTTAATCAAGTATATAAATTGGAAGTTCTGAGTTTGTTTAGGGGGTTTGGTCTGAGGGAGGGATGAAGGCAGAGAAAGAAATACCAGTTCATTTCAGAAAGGCAGAGGAAGAAAGGGAAGAAGGAGATAAGGAAAAAGAGGAAGGAAGGAAGAAGGAAGGGAGCAGGGGAAGTAAGGATGGAAGGGAGCAGGGAATGGTAGAATGAGGGTGGGATATGAAGGTAGAGAAAGGAAGGAGAGAAGGAAAAAGAGGAAGGAAGGAAGGTAGAAAGGAGCAGGGGAAGGATGGAATGAGGGAGGGATGAATGCAGCCGAAGGAAGGAGAGAATGAAAAAGAGGAAGGAAGAAAGGAGGAAGGGAGCAGGGGAAGGAAGGATGGGAGGAAAGGAAGAAAAGAAAGAACTAAGGACTGTAAACTAAATGTATTTTTATTCCTTCAGAATGAACAGACTTTATGGTAAACTCGATAAAGCCACAGGTGTTATGAAAGCTTTCACTATGAAAGAATGGAAGGTATATCCTACACACTCTAACAGTATTGCCAGGAATTATTGTGTGCTTTATATCAATCAGCTGTCCTTGAATCTCATTATTTACCTTCGACGAAGGGGCAAAACTGCCCCCATGTGCTATCAAGCAGAGAGTATTCTATTGAAAAGCTGCAATTCAGCTGATGAAAATTCCTCATGAGACTGGAAATGACGTCAATTGCTGTGCCATGTATATCTGTACCTTTTGTTTGTTCAGCCTCATTCATTGGGAAGTTAGAGCCCACAGTTTTCTCAGGCTCTGTCAGCCATTTCCGAGTTGATGTTTCGAGGGGAATTTTGGGGCAGTTTTAGGGGATGCCATTTCTGCCACATGGGGAAACGACTGGGAAACTTAATTATTGTGTGCCAAACTCACTTTCTTCAAACTTTGATACATCACTATCCAAACTTCCACCCTATTGAAAATGAAGCATCCCCTTAAAACAATTCCCAGCAAACAACTCTGGAATTGCTAATGCCTACGTGTAGAAGTATTTCAAGTGTTTAATTCTTTCATTTCTTTGAACAGTTTACAACAACAAATAATTTGAAGTTGTTGGATCAACTTACTCCTCAAGACAAAGAGGTAACCCCCTTGTTTCTAATTCTCTATCATGTATATCTATGTTGACCACCCCATTGACCACCCCTGCCATTATGATGGTTCCTGCTATTGCTCCTCCCTCCTGCTCCTCCTCTTGCTCCTCCTCTTGCTCCTCCTCTTGCTCCTCCTCTTGCTCCTCCTCTTGCTCCTCCTCTTGCTCCTCCTCTTGCTCCTCCTCTTGCTCCTCCTGCTTCTCCTCTTGCTCCTCCTGCTTCTCCTCTTGCTCCTCCTGCTCCTCCTCTTGCTCCTCCTCCTGCTTCTCCTCTTGCGGGCTCCTCCTCCTGCTTCTCCTCTTGCTCCTCCTCTCCTATCTGATCCTCTTCCTGCTCCTGCTCCTGCTCCTGGGAAAATGTAAACATCACACGAGTTTTTCTTGGCAAATCCACTAACATGGATCCATGTTGTCATGCAGGATTTTAGCTTTGATGTTCGGGATCTTGACTGGAATTGTTACTTTGAGAGCTTTTTGGTTGGCATCAAAACGTTCCTTTTGAAGGAAGACGTGAATAACCTGAACGTAGCTCACAATCGCATCAGAAAGTAAGTAGTACAGAAAAGTGATAAGACACTAAGTTAAGACACTATGGGACTATTATGGGAACAAGAGATCACCCATGTATACCACCTACCTACTACAGATCTACAGATGTTCAGTACTCGGCAAAGTCCATTGGGTCACTAGCTGTATAGTGTACGAGGTCTCATTCACTAGTAACCTTTATACAGACATCACTGCCAAGCCGACCTCAATGCTGGGCAGTAGGTCAGGCAGGCCACACACACCGGGAACTCTTAGTTGAACAGTGGTTTGGGTTCTTTTACGTCCCTCCAGTGCAATGCAATGGAGTGTGGAGAGACTGGACCGCCATTTTACGTGATCATCCGAGCCACGCGAAGGTCTAACCTGTACACATACAACTACATGGGTCAATAATGTACTGTACATATTACAAGGGGTGTTTTCACTTCTATGCTAATGTACTTCTTAATATATTGTTTTGCAGGCTTCGTAACATTCGCTGGAGTATGTACGCACTAATGTTCGTTCTCTTCTCCTGGCTCCTCATCAAAAAGGTCCCAGCAGTACGCGACTGGTCATTCAAATGTCTAATGCGAGCAAGAGTGATCTTCAGAGCTTTGGAACCCTTGATGCTCGTCAACTAAATAATTCACTCTACCAGAATAAGTGTAGACCCACATATAAATATGATGTTGAATATTCCACAGGAAGCCCAAGCTTACTACATTTCGATTTTCAAGATTTGTATATCTTTTGATCCAAATAACACTTACCAAATTCAGTTGAAGCTTTGGAATGTTCATTGTTGAAGATCTCTGATAGTGTACTTTGTTTGAAGCCATTCTTACACAATTTAGCTTTTGGGACTCGATCTTAGGCACAGTTTAGACGGTCGAGCTAATCATGAGCCATTCTCATTTCAAACAATAGCCGATAACGAGGTGGCTTCTTTTGAAGTAATTAAGCCGGGATGGCTCTTGGAAGGTACGGCGTTTGAACTAGGCCTTAGAATCCCATAAAGGGTTACAAAATTGAAGGGCACTTGAAGGAATCCATGCAAAAACAGTGTAAGTGACTTGTTATCGAAATATGAATTGTCCTTCAGGATTCAAATAGTATGTAGGAGAATTTAGATTTTGATCAGAGATCACTTTGTTCTCGCATTGACTCCTACATAAAATAAGTGACAAGTTTGTGATCAAAATCTAAACTCTCTAGAATTCAAAAAGTATGTAGGAGAATTTAGATGTTGATCAGAGATCACTTTCATGTTCTCGCATGGACTCCTACATAAAATACATGATTTGTGATCAAAATCTAAATTCGCCTTTGGAATTCAAAAAATGTGCAGGAGAATTTAGATGTTGATCAGAGATCACATAAGCTGGCTGGTATTGCACCATCCCCTTGTTAACTTTGGAAAGCTTTATTTTGATCAGCGAAGCTTTAAAAGCTTTCAAATAAATAATATAGTTCTAGTTTTAATAACTACCCATTCATACAATCTACAATATCAACATCATGATATCTTAATATTACTGTAATTATGACAGTCGAAGCTCTTGAAATCGAGGCAATCCACCATACAGAAAAACATGGCGGTAGTACATTTGACCCAGTAATCCTTTGCGATACTAAATCAGTACTGTACCACTACATCAAACGAACCCTGCCTCGTTTTTTCAACCCACTTCTCGGAGATTTACCGTAATATCGGTGGAAAAACTATTTCTCGTGTTTGACTGATATACAGCTATTTCAAAAAAGGTTGGTGAAGGTTTTGTTGCATCTTGCATCGTGCATACCAAGCCCGAAATGTATTGTGGATCATATATAAATAATGTCAGCATGCACATACAGAAGAAAATATGCTGGCTCCATATTGCGAAGACAAAGTTTGGGAAAATTCCCAGAGTCCATATCATTATTGTTGTGACTTTTCGCTGACTCCATTCACATCGCCCATAGTGCATTTCGGGCTTGGTATGCAAGAAACAACAAAACCTTCACCAACCTTTTTTTAAAGAGCTGTATTTAACTTAGAAGTTGACGTAATTGCTTAGCACACAGCTAAACGACGAACGAACATGCAATGAGGACATTTTTCAGTGCAGAGCGACAGATATGCACATTTATAGGCAAAAAAGGCGGCTGCTTTTGGCTTGACACACGGCGGAATTTCTCCCGTTGCCGCCGATTTCTACTGAGTACCTTGAAAATAGAAATCTCAGACCATCTTTATGATTCGGGTTGATTTTCCCACAAACGTTTGTTAAAATATTAAATAAATTATATAAAGAAATTGTTGTTTGACGCGTCAGTGTTTATAACAGTACTGCTAGTGGGGACACGACTCTCACACTCACTTCTTATTACATTATATATTCTATTCACCCAACCGACTCCTCTCGCTAGTGGGCCGTTTTCTTTTGTTTTCTTTTTGTTCGTGTGAACGTTGTCTTTTTTTTGTCTTCCGCGAGTGACCTCCTCGACTGCATCCGTTTACCATGGTTCTCCACCACTGTTACGGACCGAAATATATAAGAGTGACCTGATCGACTCCGTTTACCATGGTTTCTCCACCACTGTTACGGAACGAAATATACTAAAAGTGACCTGATCGACTCCGTTTACCAGGTCTCCACCACTGTTACGGAACGAAATATAAGTGACCTGATTGACTCCGTTTACCACGGGTTCTCCAACACTGTTACGGAACGAAATATATAATAGTGACCTGATCGACTCCGTTTACCACGGAATCTCCACCACTGTTACGGAGCGAAATATATAGGAGTGACCTGATCGACTCCGTTTACCACGGGCTCTCCACCACTATAGCTAACTGTTAATTACGCGAACGAAATACAAGCTTCGCTATATCTTGTGGGTGATTCGCGTTGGTATGAGTCGTTGGTATTAGTGACTCACTCAGCGCGAGGCAATGAATATGACTTGACTGTTGTACCTGTCAGTACCCTGATATCACAAGTCTTCTGATGATGGATCCGGCCGGGCACAATCATTGTTTATATACACTGCTACGAAGCCTTCTGCACTATATCTGATCCGCGGTCATGGCGACCATACATACGAACATGCAGCCTGTGTCGTGTCATGAGCTTCGCTTGTGTCGGCGGATCTCGCCAGAAACAACTGGTTGCTGCGTATCTCGTTTTGTGACTAAGCGGGCAGATTGGCCGCGCCCGTCCCGAGGGTCCTGTCCCCCCTCCGGCCTCCCCCCCCCCCCCCCCCCCCCCCCCCCCCCCCCCCCAGTTCTTGTAGAATTAGAGGCTCCGGAATGATTAACAGTGACCAGCTAGGTAAGCAAGGACTCGGTTTACATTCGTTAGCAGCTCTTTCTCTTCTCTTGGTCGGTTATCTTATCTTGAGGGAGAATTGTTGGGTGCATGCTCGCGGTACAGGTCCTGGGTAGATCGACGTCATATACGGGAAAGAGTGAGTATGGATGTGCACCCGGCGGTAGCGGGCGGGGTGGTCCGTACCAGGGGCGTAGCGTGCATATACGCCCGTACGCACGTGCGTACAATTTAAAATCCTTAATATATGTATATATTATTTCACATAAAAATATTGAAAATAAAATGAAAATCTAGGACAAAATCTTAACAGCTCACGGCAGATTACTTGCTGGAAACTACTCACAGAAGGCAGGAAAATGCTATTTTGGAGACCCTATACCTCAAAAAAGTCCTCCTACGAGCTCGCACCTTCGCCGCTCGTCAGATTGTGTCCCCCAATACATTTCCCCTTTCAGTCAGTCATTGTAGGCATGTATAATGATGATTGTAGTTAGTACAGTCTCAAACAAAATAAATACCAAAAAACTGGCTTCGCCTCGGGTTTATTATATCGCTATATATAACGGTAGCGGTATATATAGCCTGTGTCGTGTCCTGTTTACATAAATCCTTTAACCAATACTCATAAATCATTTACACAACCTTAACATAAATCCTTTTCTGAATCCTTTATATAACCTTTACATAAATCCCCCCATAAAACTGAGTGATAAATGCATTTTACTATGTATTTATGTAGCGAGAAAGTCCGCTGGAAAACGAAGAAAATGGTATTTCCAAGGCTCTAGATTCCTAAATTTTCAGGGGGGGCATGCCCCCTCACCCCGGATGGACATGAAAACGAGGCTAAGCCTATTTTATTTTGCTGTTATGACAGGTTTTGCTCGAAATTCACGAAACTTCTCACAGGTATATAACTTCACGAGTTTCAACTTTTAAGATAATAATATATGTGATAAAATGATCACGTGACCTCTTGCCTCACTCCCATGTACCTCAAAAATTTGTATTAAAATGGGGTGATGGGTATTTTATGAATGGCAAAAGTTATGCCATATTTTCGTTTGTTTATGTGACAGGTATAAGAATCTGCCCTCACACCTGAACAACTAATTTGTATTAAGGTTGCCGCAACACCTTGTCAGTTCTAGAATGTTCTAACATCAGTTGGTATAAAAAATTCATGACATCCATTAACTGAAATGTCTCGAAAGAAAAGACAGTTAAAAGGCTTGTAAGTTCTAAAGGGAATGTGACAGCAAAATGCTTTATATTTCAATTACGGGAGGATGGTGTCGTTTGTGTCTAAATAATGCTTTTTCCGTCTGAGAAAATCGCGCGATTGGTTCAATTTCTGAGGATCCGAAAGATCAGAATTGACAATCTAGCGCTAATAGCTAGCATGGATCGCAAAATTTACGATCCATGGCGCTAGCTAGCTGCACTGATCACAAGTGAAATTTAGCTATAAAAATTGTTTGAAAGTGGATGATATGAAATAAAAACGGGATGAAATATAGGAAAAAAGAGAACTATTAACGGAAATGAGTGTAAAAATCAAATGAAACGAAAAACATATTTATATTTCTGTTGTCGATAATGATATATTTGAGAAGGAAAAGAAGACATAGAAGAAGCCGAAAACTGAACAAATGAGATACTGTGATGATGACAAAATGTACGCGCAGCTCAGTTAGCAGTAAAATTAACGAGAATGAGGAAACGGAACGAAAGAAAACGAAAAATGGGAAATTTAAAGAACACACTGGACTGAGATAAAACATTAAACGAGGAAGTTCAAATAAAATGAATAAACGCGAAAGGAAAAAGGAAAAGAAAATTAAGGAAAAAGAAGACTGATCTGAAATGTAAAAGAGCGAGAGAATTATTCTCGCCCACGTATAGATGAACAATGAAGAAGGACGTAACAAATTAGAGACAAAACTGCCACTAATATCATGCATCCGAAAGCGAGTTTTTCTTCACAGATTCACACACTCAACGCTGTACGTTCAGTCCGAGTGCGTGGCAGTCCAACTGCAAGAAAACTATAAATTAATTGTAGTCCATTACATGTCATGTACTGAAGAAAGTCCCATGCAAAACCGTCTGTACTTCCATCAGTACACGATGTGAATGAGATTCGTTTAGTATAGAATCTGCTCTTCACACGAGCGGAACATCTGGTGTCCACCGTCCACAGGTAGCCCGGTTAGAACTTTAAAACTCGGCTTATATGCCAGCGTATCAAATTCGTCTTTTTCAGTGTTGATATGAAATACAAGAGAAATGTTATACAGTCATTACTATGTCTGAGTTCCCGCCAAAAACAGATTGGCGCCAAAACTGACTGACTGAGAAGCATAATGCATTGACGGAACGCGATGTCTTTAACCTGAACGTCTCAACGTATGTAAATAGAACGACTCTGGCCGTCATTTATAGTGACAGTGGATTAAAATATCAAGAAAACTGTCATCAATGCCGACATTAATACCATAGCATTCACGTTGTGGCGTCGTTTTTGATGTGTTAGCGTGTAATGACCGTCTCACTTCATTTGCCTCGGGGAAAGAAAAAAAAACAAAAAAAAATTTGATTTCCCAACGAAAAAGAATTAAAAAATTCGAAGGATTTTTACATCCGATTCCAAGTTTGTTTCGGATATTTACTCAACCAATCAGTGAGAAGAATAGAACAATGGGATGATTGACAACCGCCGGTAAATAAATCCTTTGGCTTTGAACCGCGCGTTTCGTTCTGTACTCAAAGTTCAGAAAGAAAATTTTGTAGAAGTCGTGAGGAATGGATGGAAAAATTGGGGGTTTTCGACCCGCTAAAGACCTGAAACTTCTAGGACCGTAAGAATAACTCAAGTACAAGCTGTCCACGATGTCCAAACTGGATATCAAGACAGTTGGACCGTTTATTTTGCAAGAAACGCTCGGTCGTGGTCAGACGGGTACGTTTCGGTTGACGCTGCAATTTCGCGCTCTTCCTCGACGATTTCCGAGCTGAAATTGAATTTTCTAAACGGATTGTATGCTCTTCAGGTGTTGTGAAACTTGGGATACACTGTCAGAATAAGAAGAAAGTGGCTGTGAAGATAATCGATCGTACAAAGCTCAGCGAGCAGGTCTTGGTTAAGGTAAAGATCCACACTTCTTTCGCAAGTTCTTGTTCATTACACTTTACATTGCATCAAGGCAAAACCTACACTGCCTTGGCTATTTTGACCTTTTAAGCACACTATTTACATCTGATTCTATGTATGAGGATGGGGAATTAAAATTTATTCCATGATAAATCGGTTGACATGAAAACGAGCCTGTCAGTGTCAGACACGTTGTATTTTGTATTTTTGCTGCGCCGTGTCGGGCAGATGGTTGAGTGGATCGTCGGGTCGATCTCCAAGCACAATACCCGTGCTAATGACAAAGCCCGAAGTCCTGTAGAAATAAAACCCCAACAAAACAATATGTATTGAAAGGATTTCCACGGCTCTTCAAATATTTATAACGCCAGAATCGTCCGACTATAGCTAAGAATTTGGACAAAAATGCCTTCACTTTCCTGGGAGAAAACCTCGCTAAACCGACGTCAGAGTTCTCGTTGAGTGATTCTTACAACTTTCGCAACGGATTTTGCTGCCTTTTACGAGTTTTCCTAGCAGTCATTTTTGCGTGATTTTTCTTAAACTGTTATATTGAATCCCCCGGAGTTTCAAACTATTGAAGATAGCCCCTAGGAATCGGTATATTTTGTCAAAATAATCATTTCGGACTTCAATCAAATCCGCGATGACAACTCGCGAAATGTAGCATTTGTCGATTTCTTTTTTTTGTCGAATTCTTTAAAAGAAATCAGTTGTTTTTGACGAGAAAATTTCGTGATGTTTTTAAGTAAATCGAGATTTTATTTTTTGTTTTCGTTGGAGCTTTGTTTGATTCAAACAGCGGCCAATCGACATTGCAAATAAAAATTAATCATTTTAATGTACATCCCGAAGTACTTGTAAATAATAGCGTAAGTCACTCCAAACATTACGCAAATAGTAAATAATAAACTTATAAATCTGGCACAATTTTTCAAAATTACGCCAAATTCCCTTCAAATTATACCCCAATATTTTGACGTTGAAAGTATGTTGTTGCTAAAAATAACCGCATCTTACAAGTGTATGCAAATTGGGAAGTCAGAGCTCATTAATGGAGTATGAAATCAATCGGATGATCCTCAAATGAATAGACTTTGTACCAAGGGTTTTGTACCGAATTAACTTTGATATATTGCTTGTAATTAATATATATATATGTACTTTTAATTGCTGAATACCGTATATTGATATTTAAAATATTTGAATTCTGTGTTTCCTAATACTTCTATTATTAAATCGAGAAAAGCTCAAATTTTCACAAGATTACAATTTTATTATATTGCAATCATACTGTACCTCATCCAGAGTATATACCGTATACTATGTACATGGAACTGCCACAGAATTTATGCTTTGCGGTAGTATTAATAATAGTCTAATAATAATAGTCTAATAATAATAAATGTTGCAGATAGAATTTATAAACACATTATTTATAAACCTTACGAACTACATATATGGAATATTTATATGCATGATATTATGATTTTCAAGATCCAAATGTTGACCATGTTATTTTCTCCCAAGAACATGGTAAATATTGACTGTTGCTTAGCGCTGCAGCTTTAACATGTGGAAAATATATATACAGTCGTTCTCAAAAAAGTTGTCCAGATGAAAATAATGAAAAGACTACAATACTACAATAAAGTCACGTGATTCATGACAATGTATGTATTCAATTTCCTCGCGTGGAATTTCATTGTGAGAAATGAATGTAAATGGCGCTGGTATCAACTCGTCGGTTCCGCGTGCAGAAATTGAAAACATAATGAATCACATGACTTTGTTGTCATCTTTTCGACAACCTTTTTGAGAATGACTGTTTTATACATTTGTATATGATAATAATTTCCTAATTAATATACAATATTGTGAACATGTATGTACAATGTATGCACCATAGTTTCTCTGTAGTATTGTGTTTGCAGCATTGTTTTGTGGTAACAGAGTTCATATCTTTAATGGTTTCTCGTTTCGTGGAATTCTGAATTAATGAATTTGAATTCAAGCTAAATATATTTTGCTAAATATTATGAAAAAAAATATCATAATTTTTTGTATTGACAGTACATGTAAACCTATTGTTATTATTACGACAGGACATTTGATTATTTGCTTACATGTATTATATAATACTTATATTTTTAATCACAAATTTTGTACTTGGTTTTCTGCATGGGTCATTGAGTTTGAAGTATTTGTTTGGCTTGTGAATAAGTGAATTCTCGACATGTTTACATTAGTAATTTCAACATATTCATTTCATTTGAACAGCACAATAACTCACTACGGTAATAGTAATCATACAATGTACATGCATATGCCGCTACAAAACATCAATATAACTCACATATATATATATATGTAGATGTCATATATAATATTTTATATACACTTATATTGAAGAAAGGTTGTAGTATATATTTATAAATACAAATATCTAATGAGATACAAGATATCTAATGAGATGCGAAACGTGAAAATATCATGTCTTTTATTTTATTTATTTATTTTTCTTCTAATATATCAGGAACATCATTATTGTAGATTAGTATCGCATCAAGTCAGGGTAAAAAAGAATTTTCAGCAATATTTTGAGGTTATAAACAGTCGTATTTTAGTACATGTATGTTTGACATTTTGCATCTCATTAGATATTTGTATAAATGTATACTACAACCTTTAATAATAATATTAATAATAATAATAATAATAAAGAAGAACAGTTATTAGACATGCCATTTATAATAATAATAATTTAATAATAATAATAATAAATGCTTTATTTAAACTGGAAAATCCATCACTATTAAAAAACACTGGTCTTAACAAGATAAAAATAAATACCAAATTCCTTCTGGAATCCTTGTACTGGAAGCTCATCGTTGGCCTACCTTGTCCTAGGTATAATTAATTTTTTTGTATATTAAAATTAATACAAAAAAATTATATATATTTATGATGAAGACCGAATGGCCGAAACATTCAAATAAACAGTTTAACAATTACAAATCTGGTACTTATTTATTTAACTAATAGAAGATGACTCTCCGCGTGCTTCTATACAAAAATAATGCACGCTGAGGTCTTGAAAGCTAGCTGCTAGTGGATGCACGAGCGGAACATGAGTGCATTCAGCAGCTTTCAAGACCTCAGAAGTGCATTCTTTTTGTATAGAAGCACGGAGAGTCATCTTCTATTCGCTTTATAATATATAACTGGTTTTGAACAGGCTATCTGCATTCTTTTTCGCTGCTCCGTGCTTCTATAACATAATAATGCACACTCAGCAACCAATCAAATCTCGCGTTCTTGGGAGGTACACATAGTTTATATTATAAATGTATATAATATGTATATATTTATTTTTGTTCTATTGTACATTGAGGAGCTACAATGTAAAAATATAATGTATGTGAAAAATATATCTCATAACAATACACATGTACATACAGCCATTCTCGAAAAGGTTGTCCAGATGAAAAGACTACTAAACTACATTTGTACAATAAAGTCACGTGATTCATTATGTTTTCAATTTCCTCACGTGGAATTTCAATAATATTTGAGATGGCATTGGCATTGTGAGAAAGGAATGTAAAATGCCGCTGGTATCAATTAACTCACAGTTCCGCGCGCAGAAATTGAAAACATAATGAATCACGTGACTTTATTGTAGTATTGTAGTCTTTTCATCTGGACAACCTTTTTGAGAATGACTGTATATGTATTTGCAAGTCATTTGTTTTGATACTGGAATCTGCCAGAGTATGTACTGCACTCAAATTTGGTCAAATTGCGCTGTCAAATGAGGGCAGTTTTATCACATGTTTTAATTCCATTCAAATTGAATTTTAATAACCACAAGCTGATAATAATGATTGCCCTGAAGCAGAGAACATTCTAGTTGACTAATACTGTACAACAATAATAATAATAATAATAATTTAATACTTCTATGGCGCAAATTCACATATATATATATATGGATATGGTCAATGCGTCTCATAAAAATATATATTATATGTGAGTGATTCCACTTGAGTTTTGAACATTTTATGACGTCAAGTGTGTGTCAATAAGAATACAGACAACTCAAAACCATCTGCAATTTGTTTTTTACAATAACAAAGTAAAAAAAACATGCAAAACAAGGAAAAGGTTTGAAAAAAAAACTGTTTCAACCACGCGCTGTCTCCGTACGCGAGTGATTCGTCATTCTACAAATGTATGTGTCTGTACTCTTATTGACAATGGATGAGAGCCAATCAGATTGTGAGATTATGCTCTGTTATTGTAAAAATATAAATTGAAAATATATACACACAACTAAAAATGCTACAACTAACTTTATACAAATGAATGACTCCCTGCAAGAACGAAGTAAGTGATCTCTGATCAAAATCTAAATTCTTCTCAAGATTCTTTGGATTTCAAAGGAGAATTTGTGTTTTGATCACAAGTCACTTACATGTACTCACAACATTTCAATTTGAAATAATAGCAAGAATGACAATAGTAATCTTATGACAAATTAATAGTGTGTAAGTTTTATAATTATCATCATTTTAACACGTCTCAGTGTCAATGATAATGTATGGATTAAAAATTCATGTTACAAAATAAAATATTGCTGAATAATAATAATAATAATAATCGATTTATTTAGTAGAGGGTGACAGACAAATAGCCTAAACTAACAAACTAGTGGCCCTCTGTAGCTACAAAACTATATAAATATATAATATATAATTTACAACAGAGATTGTAATGAGGAAATTCCCTGTGATATGCCAGTTCAAAAAACTATGGAAGGACATATTGTAGAAGTTGTCACAACTTAGGCCAATTTTATAGCCATTACAGGCAGTCCTTTCAGGTATCAGGGTATCCCAAAAAACCTTTCAAACCACCGGTTTTGATTTTTTTTTGACAATCAAATCAAATTGAATATTATCTATCATCTCCAAAAAACAGAATCTAAAAATATTTTTTTCCTTAAGAAGTTATATATTAATCAAAAAACGAATTTTGGATTTAATTTGATGCAAAAAGATGTTGACAAGCAAGCTGTCAACAGTACTCACGCAACAGACTTTCCACAAAGATTCAGATGTGAAGAAAGTATCCAAAAATCGTAACTGCTAAAACATCCTTGAATAATGCCAAACCACTCACGGTCAAAATGCTCGTATACATGTATGTCATCAGGTATTGGATCACATATTTGTGGTGGATTATGGATGCTTGTGTAAACAAAGGCGCCACTTGACTTGAAAACTCTTTTGCCTTTATTTCGGAAACAAAATAGCCATGAATCAAGCACACATTTTGAGTTCCGGGTCAAAGGGATTTTATCCGATTTAGCTGATATTTGGTAGACACTTTGCCAAATTAATATTCTTCAAAAAGGTGTCTCCGAATTTTAATATTCAATTTCCTTCAAAAGTTATAACTTGTTTTGTAAAGTGTTTTGCAGTTTTGCAGAGCTCGAAGTTTAGGACCGGATTAATTTATCGATAAACGGAGACACCTCTTTTGTAAGCTATTATCTCATGAGCTTATAAAGGTATTAGTCAAGGATTTCCGATAAATTGCGGCTGTATGGGCCCTCGGCGATTATAGTGATGTGAAAATCTGAACTTTTTTACCTATTTCAAATATACTGTTTTTGTTCTAAAAACTAATTGTTTTATTGAATTCTGCATTTATTCAGCTTTCAGAAAATGTATACTTTATAGAGGTTTTAACGTAACGAGTACGCGCTAGAGCGTGTTGCGTGCATGATGGTCGTTTGGGGTACCCTGATACCTTAAGGATACGGTTCACCTTGGCGGGTACGTCTCGGAAAAAAAACATAATTTACCTTATTATTTGACATTCCCATCAACTTTACATCATTTTAAAGCTAATAGAATGAAGATCGCCATAATACCGTGATATATTCATATTCGATGTCAATAAAAAGTTATGACGTGTTGAAGTTTAATCAATCATAAATGTTGTTTCTTCTTCAGTCAACACGTCATAACTTTTTATTGACATCGAATATGAGAAAAGCCTGACACGGTTTTACAGGTCAAAGTGTCGTGATTAATATGGTATAAAGATCAATAGAGTCGGATGTAACGCAAGGTCTATTAATTCGGTCAAACGGAGACGGTCGTTTTCAAAACAATGAGCCGCGACGTCTCCATTTTTAATTTAAAAGAAAATATCACGGTATTATGGCGATCTTCATTCTATTAGCTTTAATGGGAATTGGTCAAATAATAAGGTAATTATGATTTTTTTTCCGAGACGTACCCGCCAAGGTGAACCGTATCCTTAAGCTTGACAGATGATGGAAAACTTTCAACCACGGAAAAATAATAATTTGCACTTCTAGAAATAATCAAAAAAACTCTTTAAAAAAACATAGAAAAAGACAAAAGTTTCATCAAAAATAGGAAGTAGTAGTAACATAATGATAGTCTTAATGCCAACACGCATGGGTTCTATATTCTATTCACATACTGTTCTAGATGTATTTTTGGAATTACTGTCAACACATCCCACATTCGAGAGAGGTCTTGTATTCATAAGTACATGTAGGATTAGCCGTATAAGGATTATGGAAACTTTCTGTCAGTGCTATCCAAAGGTCAATGATCTGAAGCTAACTAGATGTAGCATGAAGTCGGGCTTCTATTAAAGCTTACTACTACACAAAATAACAGAGAAGATATTGACTTCGTATAGAAGATAGATAGATAGATAGATAGACACCTTTATTTAGAAGACATTGACTTCGTTTAGATTTCAATCTTGTGTCAGTTTTGCGATTTAAAAATGATTTAAATTAATATCTGGGCCTTAGATTCTCAGCGGTCGGCACATGGCACATGGCGCACGCGCATTAGAAGCCACTTTCACGTTTAAGGTCAAAGACAAAACTGCATTTTTAGAGTCGGACCTTCCACAGGAAGCCCGACTAATACTAATACTTTTATGGAGACCTTTGAATGACCTGAGTTGCAGGCAATAATTAATAGTATTGGGAGCATCCCACAGTCTTGATGCTCTTACAATATGTGTGTAACTAACAACAATAACAATAATTTCTTTTTGCAACACTTAAGAGTATAATCTCACAATCTGATTGGATGGTTTGCCGTTGTTAATTATTATTAATTATTATTACAGACACAGTGCTTACAACAGCATGTCACGACTTGTCACACAATCTTTTCCTACCCTGTAATTTTTGGTAAAACTCGATCGAAGCCTTTGCTGCTTTGACAGGTATTTTTTTTGTAAAACAAATTGCAGATGGTTTTGAGTTGTCTGTATACTCTTATTGACACACACTTGCATGACGTCATAAAATGTCCAAAACTTTGCATTTTACAATTAGAGTTTTGAACATTTTATGACGTCAAGTGTGTGTCAATAAGAGTATACAGACAACTCAAAACCATCTGTAATTTGTAGAATATACCACAAAGTAGCGATCAGTCTTTATCACTGATATAGAACTGATTAATAAAGCATCAGTGTCTACATTTATATCGGTGATAAAGATCTAATGTTTTATTAATCAGTGTCTTTACCAGGGTATAAAGTCCTTGTTGGTTGAACCAATTATAATTGCTCATGAATTATAAATTAATGAGTTTGATAACTACTTGCCAAAGCTAATTATCATTCGACTCATTTCTATCCGAAGTTCTGATTGGCTGAAAGACCTGCAAATAACTGCGTACAAATAATGGTCTGAGCATGCGCAGTGAAGATGAAGCAATGTTCGCTGCAAATTTGAACGGTCTGAGCTTGCGCACTTAATTGATCATTCACAGTGTAAACATGGCAGCTCGTTTTACAATAGTTTTTCTTGATGTTTATATTCAATAAATTCCTTATTGATAGAAATGAGTCGAATGATAAAACAATAAAATTATTATTGTACTCGGTTATCGCAAAATATCGTGATTTTGTCAGGGTCTCGCAGATTAATTATTTGCCTCTACCTTCGGCATCGGCAAATAATTAATCTGCTCGCCACTGACAAATCACAATATTTTGTTCAACCTCGTCCAATAATTGCTTATGATTGGATTTTTTTAAATGGTGACATCATACATTAATACATAATTGTACATGTACATATGCACTCTCTAATGACCAATAATTTTAAAAAGCAAAATTCTAATCAACATTAAAATACATTTATTATTGCAGAGCAATTTTAGAATACATTTGTACCTTAATTGCCACATACAATGTATACATGTGTGTACCTTTTTCAAAAAATGTTATCGAGGACATCAATGAGTCCATATAATGTAATAGGTCGTTCCAAGACCGAACTGCATTATGGTAACAGCTTCAATGGCATTTATGCCAGAAATATTTCAAAAAAAATTGATGCAAAATTTATCATGGCAGGTTGAAATCAAAATTATAGGTACGATATCTTACAGCCTTTCATACCTTTTTCGCTATTCAACTAAATAGTTACCATAATGCAGACTTGTTCGGTCTTGCCTATAGACTGATATCCTCCACAACCTTTATTGAAATAGGTATATATCAAGCTCTTTTAGCGACACTTGTTGAAATGATACTGAAACAAAATTAAAATATCATTCACATTATTTTCACCGGTATTTTCATTGCATGGTCGAGAGACGAGTATGTCACTATATACAGATAACTTCCTACGAATAAGATTTTTCGTTCTCCTCTCCTCAATTTTTTCCAGAGTTGTTACTTAGGTGAGAAAAAATAATGTGATTGATCAAACAATTATTATTGAACTCGGTATTCTGAGCCAGCACTCACCACCGACAAGTCACAATATTTTGCTCAACCTCGTCCAATATATTGCTCAGAAAAATATCTGAGTAAAAAATCTGAGTTCCAGATGGGAATCGAACCCAAGACCTTAATTAAGTACGCATTCTAGTCGGATGCTATAATTATGTATACCATTGAGCTACTGGGACTCTAATGGTGAACATACTCTTGTCATACTCTGTTGTAGAGCCACTTCAGTGGAAATCCTATCAATAGAGTACCAAAGTGCTGACATATCATATAAATATATTTTTGCTTTATCAACTTTCGATCCCCGATTTTGAAAGAACATCAAGAAAGAAGCTTAGACGTGCTGAATTTGACAGCAATCAGTTATTAAAATAGCGATTCTTGGTTTGTATCGGCCGAAATTACAGTGATTTGTGGATGGGAATTATAAATTCAACTGGCCATAAAAAAATTGGCATGTAAAGCTTCTTTATTGATATTAAGGATTTCCTTGTATGCAGGCATCATATTAAATAAATTGTAGTGGCTTCATCTGCATTTAAAATTTGTTTAATGAACCAAGCTTTCGGCCATTGCGGCCATCTTCAGGGTTATGAAAGTACACATTTCCTACGTAGCTATTAAAAACAGAAAGCGGTATCCATGGAATATTATTGATGTTCTTTCAAAATTGGTGATCGAAAGTTGATAAAGCGAAAAAAATTTTTTTTGTGATGTCCCTTTTGTGAGGTATACATCAAATGTACCTAATTTTGGTAAGGGGTACACTTCGGTAAAGGTTTACAGAGTACCAAAGTGTGACATCATGGGAAATATTATTTTTCGCTTTATCAACTTTCGATTAAGCTTATTATGTTGTCCCTAACAACAATCGTAATTGCAAAACATGATATTGTTCATAGTCGAGTGATAAGCGTGCCTAGTATAACAGAATCCTTCTAACAAAATCTTGATTTATTAATGACAAAGCTACAATGTAGGTGCTTCTAACTGTCAAGATGACAAGGATTTAGGCATTAAATCCAGGCTTTTAATGTTTAAGATCGTGTTCTTGGAGTGCCAAGAAAGGAGATAAACTACAGCTCTTGACTTCCTTGTGATCCTACTTACATGTACAACATTAATGCTTAATTCTCAGAGGATATTTTCATCAATTTTGTGCATATTTTATTATTTTCCAAAACGTTGAAGAAGAAAAAACATTTACAGGAACATTATATTTATTGTATGTTGTAGATTTTGGTGATTCTAAGACCTTATAACCTTAAATGCTTATGAAGCCTATTTTTTTATTTTGAAAATGGATTACATATGAAGTGAATATGTGAGTATTTTGTGATTTGAGCTTCGAATTTGCGAGTTATAAAGATTTGAAATCGTGATATGCTAATTCGTAAATATAAGTACTCTTTTTTACACTGTTATAAATTTCCTTTAAGCATTGAATTTATTATTATTATTATTATTAGTTGCTATGGGAACTACATTTATAGTAATTAAGACTAAAGGAAGGAATTATAATATGTACATTTAGCTCAATCATTAGATTATTCATTTCCTCGAGAAGTTTTTTGTTAGAATTTTCTAGGCCAAATTTGAACTTTTTAATATTTAACCGTAGTAGTTGACTTGAGATGGAAAATAAATTTTACTGAGCAAATTTTAATTCAATTAAGAACAATAATAATAATAATAATAATAATAATAATACCTATAAAGCAAAAAATATATATACTATTTTGTAAAAAAAAGTGCCTCATTTGATTTTGAAATCATCAAGATTTTATTCCATTTATGTTGTAATTTTGTAGCATTTTTGTCACAGTTTTCACCATCTATCTCCATAAATTGAGTAACTAACACTGAATTATTGAGTCCATAAATATAGTTACGTGACAAAGACTGCAAACAATATTATCATGTTTTGAATTATTTATTAAACGGGAACCATCTTTGATTAAAAGAGAGTCAAAACTGCCAGTTTATCATGCAATACAGTTGTGAATTTGTTGAGTATGTACTAATGTCATTCTCGTTGGATCATGATACGTGTGTATAATGTTCTCAAACGTGGTGTAACGAATTTAACAAAGAGATGATTTGAAAACAGAAAAATTCTTCTTCTTCTTCTTCTTTTCTATTGAAATGTGATATCTAATTTAACAATGTTTTGTAGTTTAAATTGTTGAATATTAATTTTGTTAAGAGTAAATTATGGTTACCACGATAGTACACGATGAGTACACGATGTGTGTATGTAAGTTACCACAAGAACAAAAATATAGATTATAAAAAGCGATCGATGAAATATAATGACATATTTCCTTTCTATGCATATTGTAGCTTTAATTTTGAAATATTTATTTTGTTAGGTAAATTATGGCGACCACAATAATGTGAAGTTACCACAAGAAAAAAATTAGATATTAAAAAAAGCGTTGAAAATATAACGACATATTTCCTTTCTTATTATAATAGTATTAATTGTGGAATATTTATTTTGTTAGAGTAAATTATGGCAACCACAATAATGTGAAGTTACCACAAGAACAAAAACAGAGATTATAAACGAAACGAAAAAGCCTGCGATGAAAAATAACGACATTATTTTCTTTCTACATATTACTATTTACATTGTAGAGTTTTAAGTTTGAATATTAATGTTACTGGCCGGTACATGTAAATGCATGCGGTAACCACAATAATACAAAGCTACCACAAGAGAAAAGAGATCTTTCAAGAAGAAAAAGAGTGTCACTTAGCAAACAAGCTTGATTATATATAGTACTTAATGGTCTTAGGATTTGCTTCAAATAGATTCTGAAGTTACATAATATGGAAGTATTCAGTATCTTTTCTCATTCTCAGGATTAAATAATATACAATGTACATACATACATCACATGTATGCAATAGGGATAAATACGAGCGGAAATACGATGCATCTTAATACAGTGGAACCCCGGTATAACGGACACCCCGGTATAACGGACACCCAGGTATAACGGACACCCCGGTATAACGGACACCCCGGTATAACGGACACCCCGGTATAACGGACACCCCGGTATAACAGACACCCCGGTATAACAGACAGTTTTATACATTGTAGGTCCCGGCGGAAATGTGATACATTTTCTGTTAAAAAGACCCCGTTATAATGGACACCCATTATAACGGACACCCATTATAACGGACACCCATTATAACGGACACCCATTATAACGGACAACAGACACTTTTTTACAGCCCGAACAGCAAAATGTAATACAAAATCAACCCCGTTATAACGGACAGTCTGAGTACAATCTTTCATCACACCATTGTTCGTGAAGATTTATTCCTGATTAGACACGAATGGAAATGAATATTTGCAAGAGGATTTTGTTAGAAAAAGAACAAAGTTTCCCTTATATTGTATTATCAAGGTTTTATGTTTGTTTTCATTTGAGACGTTTCAAATGTTGTGTTATTGATGTGTATGCTGTAATATATTATTATTATCATTTAGTATTTTCATTTACATCCTTCGCTACTTCTTCCTAATTCCTTCCCATCCTTGTTTCTTTTCTATATTGTTTTTCTTCTTTTTCTTTCTTTCTTTTGTTCTTTTGTACATTATATTTTTAATATCTCTCTCTCTCTCTCTCGTATTTTAATACTCTCTCTAAAACGCAACATAACTAAAGAACTATATGCGAACCATTTGTATATAAACAACACGTTTTGTTCTGTTCTTAGGTAAGCCCAATTAACTTACACCGGAATATATAGCTACATTATAATTAAGTCAAGGCCTGTCCTAACAACAAGTTTCATTTATATCCCGAATAATTCGAATCTCATTTACAAAATAATGTAAGATTACAGTGGAACCCCGTTATAACGGACACCGAAGGGACCAGAGAAGGTGTCCGTTATAACGGGGTGTCCGTTATTATAACGGGGTTTAATTCTTACAGAATACGTCACTCTTTATTGAATTTATTAATAGAAATAATACTACTACTAATATATAATAATATATAATACTACTGTGACTGCGTGATGCAGTTCGTATGTCATTACAGAAGCAATTCCCAGTTCCGTGAGGCCTGGGAGCAAATGTTAGGTTAAAATCAGCGTCTTTGAGCTAATTTGAACTCCACGCTACTGTAGTTGCCTCGGTCGGTAGCTCAGTGGGTAGAGCACCTGTCATGAAATCGGGGTGTCGTGGGTTTGAATCCCGCTCGAGGCGTCTGATTTTTTCCAAACATTTGTTCTGTATATATACATGTATACTCATCATACTAGTTTTTTATCAATATAATAATAATAATTATTATTAATAATAATAATAATAATAAAAATAAAACATGTCTTGCAAACTAAAAATTGTTTTCTATTATTTGAAAACCATAATAATGATATAAAAAATAATTTAATGCTTTTTAGTAGAATTACACAGGTGATTATAGAAAATCAAGCGCGCTGATTGGTCGAGAACTTCGGACTATTTCTCGATAGTTACCTACAGCATTTTGACAAAATGGCTGCCAGCTTTTGAAATATGAAATAAAAATGTATTTTCTTTAAAATGTTTATTTATTTTTATTTTTTCAAATAATCACCTGTGTAATTCTACTAAAACAATTAGTCACCTCAGGCTCAGTGAATAGCAGTGATAATAACCTCGACTTTGTCTCGGTTATTATTCACCGATATTCATCTCGCCTTTGGTGACTAATTGTTAAATAGTGCAATTTCTCCAATAAATCTAAGAACAATAAATACTTTTTGTTATCTCTACAACTTCCTACATTTATACATGTAGAAATTCCCGATGCTATTAAATTTTTCCACGTTGAATATTTTTCACTTCCTCTTAAGTGTTTACACAATCAATACTTGTATTATTTTAAACTCGCATACACTACAGACACATGTGTCATATTCTATCAGTATCCTTTCACCTCTACAGGGTCCTCTTTTAGTCTAATTGACAAGCTTTGTTGGATTTATAGTGACTTCTGTTCCTTGATATGATTTCATTTGTTTGGCCAAGAGATTGTACAGGAAATCTAGCCAGACTTTGCGTCTCCGTATTTCTATAGATCTTCACATGCAGTCTTGAAAAATATAAATTGATGCATGTCTACTTCATTATCTAAAGTTTGCTTCCATCGAAAACAAATTGACTAAAAATTCATATAATAATAATAATAGTAATAACATAATAATTTCTCAAAACAAATTACAAATACCGGTAAGAGATAAAAAAATGAAAAAAATCCTTATTTACAAAATTTAAAATGATCTCTTGGATTGTTCAATGTTTGAAGTTTGTATCTAATGAAACTTTGACACTCAGTGTTGATTGCCGTCACGACATCAACATTCGTTTCGAACATCATTCGTCAATGAGCGTGCCATCCGTGTTGACAAAAGCATCTGATGAAGCTCTCTAATGAGTGTACTGACACTTAATAGTAATAATAATAATAATAATAATAATAATAATAATAATTTATTTCTTAAAAAGGATATACTTTATTTTATTTATTTTATTTTAATTATAATAATAAACTTTATTTTACAAGGGAAAAAACATATTACAGCTTGAGCTGAAAAACTTATGGCCCTTCTAATCTAAAAATATAAATATAACCTTAAATTAATTGGTTTGTCACAAGAGACAGAAGAAACATGACTGGAGAAGGTAACAGGACTGATGTCCTAGTTGGTTTACCTCAGCGGGCCCCCTTACAAATGACAAATAAATTTAACATTACAAATTACAACTGATACAAATGATACAATGTCCTTCTTTTGAAAATAACTAAAAAATATATTGTACAATCATGTTACTAGTTTGTAGAATGAAACAACTGCGAGTTGGTACCAGCGCCATTACATTTATATTCACTTCTCACAATGCCGTGTAAATTTGCACCTCTCAGATTGAAATTCCACGCGAGGAAATTGAATACATAATGAATCATGTGACTTTATTGCAGTATTGCAGTTATTTCATCTGGACAACCTTTTTGAGAATGACTGTATATTCATAAATGCTCTACATTGTATGTGCTTTACAATGTAGTGTGTTTGCATTGACATGGTCACTATTAAAATAAAGACGCAATTTGTAGCCACATGGCCTACAATCATGCATGCTTATAATAATGTAAATGTATCATGCTGATATGATTATTACACTGCATCAGGTGCTATCCAATTTGTTGACTTCAGGCGCCAGTTGTTTCTTTGCATTGATGATTTAAATGCAAAACATAGTTATATTATTTACATTATTAGAGAGCCATTTTTGAGACATACCAGTAAGTTATGGTTTGTGCTGTGAAGTGGCCATGCCGTGTCGAAGCATTTGATTGGTTGAATAGATTGGCTTTGATTCCGTACTGCGACCGTAAAGTTCTCTGTGCCGTATGTTTCCACTCATACAAAAGTGACTAACCTATTCAAATGAAGGCAGCAACCATTATTTTCTGTTTATTTTAAGTTGAATATACACACATGCATTGTAATCTGTTAAATGTTGTGAATTGAATATATGCTGTGCAGACTTTCTGTCTGCAAGATTTGATTCTTTTGTCTTACAAAACAAAGAGCAACTGAGAGATTTGAATAGCCACAAAAACTAGCCTAACCTATTCAAATGAAGGCTGCAACCATTATTTTCTGTTTATTTTAAGTTGGATATACACATTGTAATATTATCTGCTAAATGTTGTGAATTGACTATGCTGTCCAGACTTACTGTCTGCAAGATTTGATTCTTTTGTCTTACAAAACAAAGAGCAATTACTGAGAGATTTGAATAGCCACAAAAACTAGCCTAACCTATTCAAATGAAGGCCGCAACCATTATTTTCTGTTTATTTTAAGTTGGATATACACATTGTAATATTATCTGCTAAATGTTGTGAATTGACTATGCTGTCCATACTTTCTGTCTGCAAGATTTGATTCTTTTGTCTTACAAAACAAAGAGCAACTACTGAAAGATTTGAATAGCCACAAATTTAGAAATCTGTTTACATTATGTGGTGGAATAGTTTAGGGATTTTTGTAAGGGGAAAGAAAATAAACCCTTACAAAAAGAAACACTAATTATTGTGCGTTATTATTTAATAATAATAATAATAATTTAATACTTATATAGCGCAAAAATTACATGTATATACTGTATAATGATCTAATGCGCTTTACAGAATTCAATAAAAACAATATTCCTAAACTATAAAATATGAATATGAAATATGTACAGTCATACTCAAAAACGTTGTCCAGATGAAAAGACTACAATACTACAATAAAGTCACGTGATTCATTATGTATTCAATTTTCTCGAGTGGAATTTCAATTTGAGATGCAAAAGTACACAGCATTGTGAGAACTGAATGTAATGGCGCTGGTATCAACTCGCAGTTCCACGCGCAGAAATTGAAAACATAATGAATCACATGACTTTATTGTAGTCTTTTCATCTGGACAACATTTTTGAAAATGACTGTATATGTACAAATTTACAAATCTATTAAAATAAAATAACTACCGGTACTTAAGATAGCTAGTATCCTCGCGATCAATAAAATAAAATAATTATATAATATATCCTCTAAAATATAATTTGATCAAGTGCTACAGTATTCAAACAATTATTACTTTTGGGGAAAAGCTCTTCAAAAAATGATTGACTTCTGAATTTCTAGAATATATCACAAAGTTCTATCAACAAATAATTTATTATTGATTAAAGAGCTAAGAAAGAAAGACTACATGTATTTAACAAATTGCAGATGTTTTTTTCGTTGTCTGTACTCTTATTGACACACACTTGACGTCATTAATGTTCAAAACTCAAATGGAATCACGAGCATAGCGAGTGATATCACTGCCAAGTTTTGGACATTTTATGACGTCAAGTGTGTGTCAATAAGAGTACAGACAACTCAAAGGCATCTTCAACTTGTTAACTATACAGACTGTACACTCATGAGCTTTAATGGAGGCAGGAATGTATGTTGTACTGAAATGGTTTGTTCATGTCATCATCATCATTGTATAATCACTATCATTAATTACGACAAATTTAACTACATGTACATGTACACCATCTTGCCACTGATTGTTAGAATGTAAATTAATGGATATTTTTCTCTTGTTCAGGTTGAGAGGGAGATCGCAATCATGAAGCTAATAGAACATCCCCATGTACTTGGCTTGTATGATGTCTATGAAAATAAAAAGCATTTGTAAGTGTTTTATACAATAGTCAGTAATTCAGTTTCTAACTAGATCTAGCCCAGATGATTGGGTTACCTGTGTTCTATCTAGATCTGGCCCAGATGGTTGGGCTACCTGTGTTCTATCTAGATCTGGCCCAGATGGTTGGGTTACCTGTGTTCAATCTTGATCTGCCCCAGATTGTTGGGCTACCTGTGTTCTATCTAGATCTGGCCCAGATGGTTGGGCTACCTGTGTTCTATCTAGATCTGGCCCAGATGGTTGGGCTACCTGTGTTCAATCTATATCTGGCCCAGATGGTTGGGCTACCTGTGTTCTATCTAGATCTGGCCCAGATGGTTGGGCTACCTGTGTTCAATCTACATGTAGATCTGGCCCAGATGGTTGGGCTACCTGTGTTCTATCTAGATCTGGCCCAGATGGTTGGGCTACCTGTGTTCAATCTAGATCTGGCCCAGATGGTTGGGCTACCTGTGTTCAATCTAGATCTGGCCCAGATGGTTGGGCTACCTGTGTTCAATCTAGATCTGGCCCAGATGGTTGGGCTACCTGTGTTCAATCTAGATCTGGCCCAGATGGTTGGGCTACCTGTGTTCAATCTAGATCTGGCCCAGATGGTTGGGCTACCTGTGTTCTATCTAGATCTGGCCTAGATGGTTGGGTTCCCTGTGTTCTATCTAGATCTGGTCTAGATGGTTGGGTTATGTGTTCTACATGTATCTAGATCTGGCCTAGATGGTTGGGCTACCTGTGTTTAATTCAAATCTGGCCTAGATGGTTGGGTTACCTGTGTTCTATCTAGATCAGGCCCAGATGATTGGGCTACCTGTGTTTTATCTAGATTTGGTCTAGATGGTTGGGCTACCTGTGTTCTATCTAGATCTGGCCCAGATGGTTGGGCTACCTGTGTTTTATCTAGATCTGGCCTAGATGGTTGGGTTCCCTGTGTTCTATCTAGATCTGGCCTAGATGGTTGGGTTACCTGTGTTCTATCAGCAATCTAGATAGAACAAAGTTTGCCCAACCATCTGGGCCAGATCTACAATCCTGGACAAAATTAATTGGGACACTAGTGATTGCGCAATATGTTTTAATATAAGCACCTTATGCCCCTCCCCACCCCCCTCCCCCTGCTCCAATGTTGTTTCGAACTTTCATTAACGATTGGGGTCGACGTAGGCAATCATCAACATTGTTATGGGGGAGGGGGGGGGGGGGGGGGGGGGGGGGGGGGGGGGGGGGGGTCAAGTTATATGGATATTTTCATGTTGAGATCGATATTAAGCCAGGTGTCCCAATCATTTTGGCCAGGATTGTCTGAAAAGCGCACCACATCTAAAATGAGTGTTTGTGCACTCATAACCCTGAAGAATCGTCTCGACTACGACAAATTCATATCCGTATCCAATTTATCTCTTCTGTGGTATATAGGTTTTTTACTTCCGGTTTGCAATGCGAGATGTCATTCACACGGTAAACGCAACACTAAACGGTAAACACACACCGCTAAAATGTAAGCTCACGACGCTATATTCTTAGAGTACTGTGTGCATTACTGCGTAATCTAGGCAAATACAATATATCTTTCTTCCTAACCGATAAACAGATACCAATGCTAACAAACAAATAAAATACAACGGTAAACATATCGATAGTCAGTTTATAAAGGAAATAGATCATTAACTCTTAATTATTCCAAAAAGGGGTTTTGCAGTGTTGACCGTTGGGATTTCTCAGTTTTGCTTCTATCATGAATCTGTCCTCTCTTAGGCTGAGTACTTAGTGTTGACAATTAATCTGGGAAGAATAATACGTTGTATGGTACATTGTTTCATCTCGTAACGAGGGAATAATCATCTGTTTACCGTTGGCTTCGTAACTCGATGGACTAATGCCTGATGCGCAGAGCTAATGCCGGGTCAAAGGACACACTGGTTCATGACAGTGTGAATGACATTGAACAGTATCGGTCTACGGTCAACAAACGTTACTTAGTTATTATCAAGTCATATCTTTATAAATAAGCGTTGACCGTTGACCGTTGACCGATACTGTTCAATGTCATTCACACTGTCACTGGTTCCAGAGGGGCTTGCAGCTAAACGAGCTAAACGAGTCGCGAAGCGACGAGAATCGAGGCGCAAAGCGCCGAGATTCGAGGAGCGGAGCTAGCGACTATCATTCGGCTTAACAGCACGCGTTAATAAGAATTTAGAAATGGCCGAGAGTGTACACTTGCCACAAGTCAACCACACCTTTTATTCTGATAGCTAGTGACGAAGTCGCGAAAAAGAACGAGCGACGAAGTCGCGAGAATGAGCCGAGCGCCGAAGTCGCGAGAATGAGCGAGCGACGGAAGTCTACCGACGACGATTTTGTTTTCTGAATGTATCCCCAAAATTTTTACGTGATTGGATTCGCCGCAATCATAGAGTTGAAAATAAATGCATTTGTGGACTATCCTGGCGCTGCGCAAGTGTCAAAAACTGCATTTTTTATAAAATGTAATTTTCAGACAATCCTGGAGAAAATTAATTGGGACACTAGTGATTGCGCAATATGTTTTAATATAAGCACCTTATGCCCACCCCCCTCCCCCTGCTCCAATGTTGTTTCGAACTTTCATTAACGATGGGGGTCGACGTAGGCAATCATCAACATTGTTATGGGGGAGGGGGGGGGGGGGGGGGTCAAGTTATATGGATATTTTCATGTTGAGATCGATATTAAGCCAGGTGTCCCAATCATTTTGGCCAGGATTGTAGATAGAACACAGACCCAACCATCTGGACACCATACATCTATACCAAGGGTAATCTGTTTTTATATGTGGTCCTAGACTCCTTTACAGATTGTCCTTATGGCTTATATTGTACTATAATTTTCTTATCTTTTTATTTCATACCATAAAAATTGTAATAAATAAATAAATATTCAATGATCGTATTTCGGAAACTTTCTTTTTGCAGATTGTTATATGATTCTATGTTTTGGGTTTCTTGGGAGGGAGTTGTTCTGCAATGTTTTTGACATAGTCACCGACGTTGCGGCGGACTTGGTCCGTCTTCTTCAGGGTTTGATGCATGTAGTTTTTATTATTATTTTTATATTTTATTTGAAGAAGACGGACCAAGTCCGCCGAAACATTGGTGACTATGTAAAAACATTGCAGAACAACTCCCAAGAAACCCAAAACATAGAAATATTCAATGCTTTGCTTGTTTCTCCAACAGATTTCTTATTCTAGAACATGTATCGGGAGGTGAATTATTTGACTACTTGGTGAAAAGAGGAAGACTCCCTATAAATGAGGTGATCAACTCTGTTCAAAGGCCTGCAGTACAATCTTGCAGGAATGTAGCCAAAATGTTCCCCCTGTTTTTAGATACATCGCTACAAATAAACCTAGGTTATCCTTTCGTTTTCTTTGAAGACAAATTTCAGATATCAAATAGGACAACAACAGCAACAACAACAACTTGTAACAACAACAACAACAGTTTACCTTTGCTTATAACTGCCACTGTTCACTCACGTGCCGATGTACAATGTATACAAAAAAGTGTATTATTATTATTATAATTATTATTTATTATTATTATTACTATTATTATTGTTATTATTATTATTATTATTTATTATTATTATTATTATTATTATTATTTATTATTTATTATTATTTTTATTATTTATTATTACTATTACTATTATTATTATTATTATTTATTATTATTATTATTATTATTATTATTATTATTATTTATTATTATTATTATTATTATTATTATTATTATTTATTATTATTATTATTATTATTATTATTATTATTATTATTGTTATTATTATTATTATTATTATTATTATTATTATTATTATTATTATTATTATTATTATTATTATTATTATTATTATTATTATTATTATTATTATATTATTATTATTATTATTATTATTATTATTATTATTATTATTATTATTATTATTATTATTATTATTATTATTATTATTATTATTATTATTATTATTATTATTATTATTATTATTATTATTATTATTATTTATTATTATTATTATTATTATTATTATTATTATTATTATTATTATTATTATTATTATTATTATTATTATTATTATTATTATTATTATTATTATTATTATTATTATTATTATTATTATTATTATTATTATTATTATTATTATTATTATTATTATTATTATATTATTATTATTATTATTGTTATTATTATTATTATTATTGTTATTATTATTATTATTACTATTATTATTTATTATTATTGTTACTATTATTATTATACATGTGTAGTGTTAACATTTTTCATTTCATTGTTTCCTTTTTCTAGGCCAGACGATTTTTTGCACAAATAGTTTCGGCAGTTGATTTTTGTCACAAACACTGTATTTGGTAAGTAGTTTTCTGATCTGAGTTGAGTTTGTTGTTGGTTCTTTCCCTTGCTTTTTTTTTTTCTACACATACTCCAGTTTTTTCCCTCATCTGTAAGTTGAAATTAAAACAAATTGAGTTAAGGTGCAGACACACAATGTAGCATTTCGTGCAACATATTCCTTGCAACATGTATTGTTGCAGCATTTATCAACCTCTGCAACATGCCAGCAATGTTGCAGAAGTTGAGTCTTAATTCTGCAACATTGTGAGCAACAAAGTTCATCGTATGAGTGCACGCTAGTCAATTGCGAGCAATCAGTTTCATGGGTGGACACACGCTGCAACAAAATTGTCAGCATATTGCACGAAATGTTGCACTGTGTACATCCACACCTTTAAACTCTTGGCACACAAGGAGGAAATGCATGGTACATCAGCACATTGGATTCATATGATACAGTAGAACCCCTGCTAACTCGAGCTCGGTTTAACTCAAACTTCCCGCTTTAGAACTCAAACTAATTTTATTTTTCCTTGGCTCAAATCAGTGTCAAATTTACCCCGTTAACTCGAACCATTTTTCCATTCCCTTGGGAGTTTGAGTTAGCTGGGTTATACTGTAGTTGCAAAGAGTCTAGGGGGTACAGTGACTAGTGATCAAAATCTGAATTCTCCTTTAGAATTCAAAGAGTATGCAGGAGAATTTAGATTTTGATCAGAGATCACTTTGTTCTCGCATTGACTCCTACATAAAATAAGTGACTCGTGATCAAAATCTGAATTCTCCTTAAGAATTCATAGAGTATGCAGGAGAATTTAGATTTTGATCAGAGGTCATTTACACAGTCCACTTGAAGTAGTAGTGGTATTGAAGGTTTTAACATAAAATTTGTATCAGTCATAGGGATTTAAAACCTGAAAACTTACTACTAGACAGGAGAATGAACATCAAAGTAGCAGACTTTGGCATGGCGTCACTGCAGGTGCAATGTACATGTAAATAGAGCAGATTTTGTGTGATTATGAAAAACGTACGGCATTGACATATAATAGATTTCTTAAAATGCACCTAATGGGAGTCTCGATGCTTTTACAATATAAAAAATATGTACTGAAAAATAAATAAAATAAACATGCATACTGTGATGTTTTAGGATTTCAAATGAATATGTGTCGTGCCGTGATGTGTGCTGTGATTTTTCAGAGTAATACGAAATCTGCTCTAACAGAACATATCTCTTATGACTGCATATATAGCATGTAATACACTCGAGCACTCAAGAAGTAGGGAGAAACACTCGCCTATGGCTCGTGTTTCTCCCTACACATCTTTCGTCTACACAGAAACATTATTATTATTATTATTATTATCTTTCGTCAATATTGTCACAAGACTTAGCATGGCAAACAACATACAAAGCATGACATGCAGCCCCACAGCGAAGCCAATGAAAGTACAGAAACACGTTGCAAGATTGTGCACAATTTCACTACTTTCACATTACCCATAATGCACTTTGTTTTCCCCTCCCCCTCCCCCCAAGTTTTGCATAAACTATTGTTTTCAATGTCTCTGGGAAGACTGCATGTTCCCAAGAGAAATTGTAAACAATAGTTTATGCAAAATGTGGGAGACAAACCTGGGGCGGATCTAGGATTTTGAGGTGGGTCACTCCAGAAGGAAACGTTACGTGCACCGATTTTTTGTATTTTATTTGAAAAAAATCGTATTATTGAATTGTTCCTGGGCAGCAAGGGGGGTGCACGGGCACCCAATGAACCCCCCTAATTCCGCCACAGCAAACAAAGTGTATTGTGGGTGATATGAATGTAGTGAGTATTGCTGACAAGATGATTGCAGTGTGTGTCCACCCCTGCAATTGAAGGGCTCCCTGCAAGAACAGAGTAAGTGACTTGTGATCAAAACCAAAATTCTCCTTTGAAATTCAAAGAATCTTGAGGAGAATTTAGAATTTGATCAGAGATCACTTACGTTGTGAGTAAGTGACTTGTGATCAAAACCAAAATTCTCCTTTGAAATTCAAAGAATCTCAAGGAGAATTTAGAATTTGAACAGAGATAACTTACGTTGTTCTTGTAGGGAGCCCTTCAATTGTTGTGACCAAGCTCATTGAAGTATAGTGCAATTCCATTTGTATAGTGTGCAATACTTGCAGAGGTGACCTTACACTTTTATATAATGCCATGAAGTAAAGGTGAAACACTACGTGCAATATTACTGGAAATCACAACAAGATGTACAGTTGACTCCCTCGTAAGCGATCACCTCGGGATCTGGAGTTAGTGGTCGCTTACGAGAGATGGTCGCTTACGAGAGATTTTAACTACAGTGATGACATTATATGAGAAACAAAATGGGATTTTGTAAAGGTGGTCGCTTAAGGGAGATGTTTGCTTACGAGATATTTTAATTACAGTGATTAGAGGTGGTCGCTTAAGGGAGATGGTCGCTCACGAGAGATCATAATTACAGTGATTACATTATATGAGAAGCAAAATGGGGTTTTGTAAAGTGGTCGCTCAAAGAGAGTCAACTTCAATAAGCTTGGTCACAATAATATTGATATCTTGATATATTGTTCTATTGTTTTGTAGGCTGGTGATAATGCTATGCTTGAAACAAGCTGTGGGTACGTACAGTGATGTCATGATGCATTAAACTCAAAGTTTGCCTATATGCCACCCATTTACTTTAAGAAAGTTCTCGCCATTTTAAGCAATAAGTTATAAAACTTTCAACATAATTCAGAGGCAGCACGACACCTTAGGGAGAACCCTTATTCCCTCAAGAAATTACGTAGTTTATAAACACTGAATATCACAGATAACGGCATTCCTGATGATGACTCCTTAGTCGAAAACGTTTGAACAAAAAACTTCTAAAGCCTTGTAAACTTTATAAAATTATAAAATATTTTCTAAAAACTAACAGCCGCCTTCTCTGGGTCGAAAATCTCCCAGACTTCGCAGTTCAGGCGTCTCGCCCAGGAATTTTTTATTGACCCAGAGAAGGCAGCTGATATTCAGGTTACCATATAGGAGCTTGGGTTGCCTGTGGTGTGTGTAGACTCACAGTCTGTCCTCTTTTAGGTCTCCTCATTACGCATGTCCTGAGGTCATAAGGGTAAGTAAAGTAAAAGCTGTATTTAACGTCCGTAACCCCTTCAGTCGAAACTGTTCTCCCAGGAGGCAGACGGTGTGCCCTTTTACCCCCTCCCTCCATCAGTGCTCCTTTCTACGGGTATTTAAAGCTGCACTGAGCTACACGGATTAGAGGGAAGTTGAAACAAGGATGTGAAGTCAATCTGTCAAAATACAGTCATTCTCAAAAAGGTTGTCCAGATGAAAAGACTACAATACTACAATAAAATCACGTGATTCGTTACGTTTTCAATTTCTGCGCGCGGAACTGTGAGTTGATACCAGCAACATTACATTCAGTTCTCACAATGCCGTGTACTTTTGAATCTCAAATTGAAATTCCATGCGAGGAAATTGAAAACATAATGAATCACGTGACTTTATTGTAGAACTGTAGTCTTTTCATCTGGACAACCTTTTTGAGAATGGCTGTAATATCATATTAGATGTTTTGTAACAGCAAGGGTGTGGTCAGAGGGGATGCTAGCTAGGGTGCCTGGTCACGCCCCCCCCCCAACTTGGAGTTGTCCATTACATGTCTGACAGCTGTTTCTATTATATCACAGGGTGAGAAGTACGATGGTAGAAGAGCAGACACGTGGAGCTGTGGTGTTATATTATACGCGTTACGAGTGGTGAGCAAGCAGCAATGATGACTTTGTCATTTATACAACACAAAACTTTTTTAGTTAACAGGAATATTCTATTTAAACATACCTCATTTGTAGTTGTGATACGTTCATGCCATGCAGTGACTTCCCGTTCGTGCGTTGACCGTGTATGCGATTACCTTACCGTTCGGTGATCATGCTGTGTGCAGTGACCATGTGAATAATGAAATAAATTGTTTGAACTTTTGATGACTCGTGCCATACAGTAACCGTTTTTGAGCTTTCGGCTCAGACTAGTGTTGTTACTCTATACCAAGTATCAAAAGTTCAAGCAATTTATTTCATTATTATTATTATTATCATTATTGTTATCATTATGCATTATTGATTATGCCATATTATTATTATTATTATCATCATTTATTATCATCATTATTATTATCATCATCATCATGATTATTATTAATTACCGTGTCGTTATTGATTGCAAGGCATTTGACCCCACCCCCATCACCTGCCCCTGGTCACACCATTGTTACACTGCTTGGAGTTGTTCATTACACATCTGACAGCAGTTGCTATTATATCACAGGGTGAGAAGTACGATGGTAGAAGAGCAGACACGTGGAGCTGTGGTGTTATTTTATACGCATTACTAGTGGTGAGCAAGTAGCAAAGTCATCAATGATGTTAGATCATTTACAATACAACACAAACTTTATTAGTCCAACAGGAATATTCTATGTTAAACATACCTCATTTGTAGTTGTGGTACGGTTCATGCCATGCAGTGACTTCCCATGTCATGCGTTGACCGTGCCATGCGATTACCTTACCGTTCGGTGATCATGCTGTGCAGTGACCATGCCGTGTGGTGACCGTGCCGTGTGGTGACCGTACCGTGTGGTGACCGTGCCGTGTGGTGACCGTGCCGTGTGGTGACCGTGCCGTGTGGTGACCGTGCCGTGTGGTGACCGTGCCGTGTGGTGACCAACACGTGATGGTGACCGTGCCGTGTGGTGACCGTGCCTTGTGGTGACCGTGCCGTGTGGTGACCGTCATAATTTGTGGTTGTTTGCCGTGGTGACTGTTCCTGTGCAGTGACCGTGCCGTGTGGTGACCGTGCCGTGTGCTGACCATGCCGTGTGGTGACCGTGCCTTGTGCTGACCATGCCGTGTGGTGACCGTGCCGTGTGGTGACCATGCTGTGTGGTGACCATCCCGTGTGGTGACCTGTGCCGTGTGGTTGCCATGCCGTGCCGTGCAGTGACTGTGCTGTGCGGCGACCATGCAGTGCGCTGTGACCTTACCATGTGGTGACCCAATGATGCAGTGCGATTACCTTACCGTTCGGTGACCATGCCATGCAGTGACCTAGTCGTGCCCAAGCACTCTGATTGGTTGAGCAATGATTTTGAGTGCTGAGATTGTTTGAATGCTTGAAGGTTTCCATCTTCTAACTGTCCAACTTTATTACAATGTTTCAACCTTTGGTCTTCATGATTGTATTGAATTCTAATGTTATTTTTATAGGGAGCACTTCCATTTGATGATGATAACTTGAAAGGACTCTTAGAAAAGGTCAGAACCCCCTCGCTACAGCTCTGTCATTGAGTGCTTTCATATTACTGTACAACTTCATTAGAAAATGGCAAATTGAATTAAACTACCGTGGCTATAAGTTCAATAAAGCAGTGCTGCCTACCTTTGTCTGTTCCATTTTCAAGAGTATAAAGTAAACTAAAGGGGGCGACATATTTACCATGACATGCAGATTGATAACTCATGACAGTCAACTGAACAGATAAACTTGAGGTTGACAATGTGCACTTTACTCCCCTCTTTCCATGCAATAGATTACGGTATTTTTAAAAGACTGAAGCTGTATGGAATGAGAGAGAAGTCGAAACAAGGATGTGAGACACTGAAGATCGAACATGACTGACCTCTGGAATGATACAAGTAGGAAAGTACAATATGCCTGTAAAGTATTACATACTGGTCCTTGGAATGATACAAGGATTTACCTTGGTATGAGAAGTATCACATGACTGTCAGTGACATCACTCCTAAATAATATAAACATTGGATAAAAATAATGAGATATTAAGTATCAATATTTTCACATTTTAATCCAAGGTTAAACAAGGAGTGTTCAGTATTCCATCATTCGTGCCGTCAGACCTACAGGAACTACTACGTGGAATGATACAAGTAGATCAAGACAATAGATACACTGTAAGTATTACATGACTGACTGTATGGAATGATACAAGTAGATCAAGACAATAGATACACTGTAAGTATTACATGACTGACTGTATGGAATGATACAAGTAGATCAAGACAATAGATACACTGTAAGTTTTACATGACTGACTGTATGGAATGATCAAGTAGATCAAGACAATAAGATACACTGTAAGTAATTACATGACTGACTGTATGGTTAATGATACAAGTGGCTTGAAAGACAATAAGATACACTGTAAGTATTACATGACTGACTGTATGGAATGATACAAGTAGATCAAGACAATAGATACGTACATCACTGTAAGTATTACATGACTGACTGTATGGAATGATTTTTCGTAGATCAAGACAATAGATACACTGTAAGTATTACATGACTGACTGTATGGAAATGTACAAGTAGATCAAGACAATAGTACAAGTGTAAGTTTTACATGACTGACTTGATGCAATGATATAGATCAAGACATAGATACAAGTGGGGGAAAAATTAGCCCCCATTCTTTACATGATACATGTAGATACATGAAATAGATACATTGTAAGTTTTAATGACATGACAACTGTAGGGATTGTACAAGTAGATATCCAATAGATACTACAACTGGGGGGGGGTGGACTTAACTGTAAATCCATTCTTATACATAGAGGAGACACATAAAATGTACATTGTATAGTAATAGTAAGAGTGAGGGGCTTCATGGATTGAAAACCAGTAGGGGGGGGGGGGGGGGGGGTCTGTAAGAATGCACATGAAGCCATTGATTCTTATCATGGTAAAAACCATTAAATGTACATGATTATTATTAATAGTGAGAGTGAGGGTACTGTTCATTAATTATGATTAGGGGTTTACAGGGGGAGTTAAAAAAGCATCCATTCTTATCATGGTAAGCCTACATTAAATGTACATTGTATTATTAATAGTGAGAGTGAGGGACTGTTCATTATAATTATAGCTAGGGGGGGGGGGGGGGGGAGTTAAAAAGCATCCATTCTTATCATGGTAAGCCTACATTAAATGTACATTGTATTATTAATAGTGAGAGTGAGGGACTGTTCATTAATTATAGCTAGGGGGGGGGGGGGGGGGGAGTTAAAAAGCATCCATTCTTATCATGGTAAGCCTACATTAAATGTACATTGTATTATTAATAGTGAGAGTGAGGGACTGTTCATTAATTATAGCTAGGGGGGGGGGGGGGGTTTAAAAAAAGCATCCATTCTTATCATGGTAAGCCTGCATTAAATGTACATTGTATTATTAATAGTGAGAGTGAGGGACTGTTCATTAATTATAGCTAGGGGGGGGGGGGGGGGGGGGGGAGTTAAAAAGCATCCATTCTTATCATGGTAAGCCTACATTAAATGTACATTGTATTATTAATAGTGAGAGTGAGGGACTGTTCATTAATTATAGCTAGGGGGGGGGGGGGGGGGGAGTTAAAAAGCATCCATTCTTATCATGGTAAGCCTACATTAAATGTACATTGTATTATTAATAGTGAGAGTGAGGGACTGTTCATTATTATTAGCTAGGGGGGGGGGGGGGGGGAGTTAAAAAGCATCCATTCTTATCATGGTAAGCCTGCATTAAATGTACATTGTATTATTAATAGTGAGAGTGAGGGACTGTTCATTAATTATAGCTAGGGGGGGGGGGGGGGGGGGTTTAAAAAGCATCCATTCTTATCATGGTAAGCCTACATTAAATGTACATTGTATTATTAATAGTGAGAGTGAGGGACTGTTCATTAATTATAGCTAGGGGGGGGGGGGGGGGGGGAGTTAAAAAGCATCCATTCTTATCATGGTAAGCCTACATTAAATGTACATTGTATTATTAATAGTGAGAGTGAGGGACTGTTCATTAATTATAGCTAGGGGGGGGGGGGGGGGGGGGGGGAGTTAAAAAGCATCCATTCTTATCATGGTAAGCCTGCATTAAATGTACATTGTATTATTAATAGTGAGAGTGGGACTGTTCATTAATTATAGCTAGGGGGGGGGGGGGGGGGGGTTAAAAAGCATCCATTCTTATCATGGTAAGCCTGCATTAAATGTACATTGTATTATTAATAGTGAGAGTGAGGGACTGTTCATTAATTATAGCTAGGGGGGGGGGGGGGGGGGGGAGTTAAAAATCATCCATTCTTATCATGGTAAGCCTGAGAGTGACATTAAATGTACATTGTATTATTATCATAGTGAGAGTGAGGGACTGTTCATTAATTATAGCTAGGGGGGGGGGGGGGGGGGGAGTTTTAAAAGCATCCATTCTTATCATGGTAAGCCTACATTAAATGTACATTGTATTATTAATAGTGAGAGTGAGGGACTGTTCATTAATTATAGCTAGGGGGGGGGGGGGGGGGGGAGTTAAAAAGCATCCATTCTTATCATGGTAAGCCTGCATTAAATGTACATTGTATTATTAATAGTGAGAGTGAGGGATTATAGATTAATTTGATCTATAATTATAGCTAGGGGGGGGGGGGGGGGGGGAGTTAAAAAAGCATCCATTCTTATCATGGTAAGCCTGCATTAAATGTACATTGTATTATTAATAGTGAGAGTGAGGGACTGTTCATTAATTATAGCTAGGGGGGGGGGGGGGGGGGGAGTTAAAAAGCATCCATTCTTATCATGGTAAGCCTGCATTAAATGTACATTGTATTATTAATAGTGAGAGTGAGGGACTGTTCATTAATTATAGCTAGGGGGGGGGGGGGGGGGGGGGGAGTTAAAAAGCATCCATTCTTATCATGGTAAGCCTGCATTAAATGTACATTGTATTATTAATAGTGAGAGTGAGGGACTGTTCATTAATTATAGCTAGGGGGGGGGGGGGGGGGGAGTTAAAAAGCATCCATTCTTATCATGGTAAGCCTGCATTAAATGTACATTGTATTATTAATAGTGATGAGGGACTGTTCATTAATAGCTAGGGGGTGGGGGGGGGGGGGGAGTTAAAAAGCTCCATTCTTATCATAAGCCTGCATTAAATGTACATTGTATTATTAATAGACTGTTCAGGGGGGGATTTAGTTAAAAAGCATCCATTCTTATCAATGTGAGCCTGCATTAAAGTAGTACATTGTATTATTAATGTGATAGTGAGGGACTATCCATTAGATATAGCTACAAGAAGGGTTATCCCTGAATACATTTAGATCCAGCATCCAGGACTTAGTCTGTGGTAGCGCTAGTCAATGTACATTGTATATATTAATAGTGAAAGTGAGATGTAAGGTTCATTTAATATAGTGTTTCTCCGATTCGACGCTAGAGCTCACTTGAAAACAAAAGGATCAAGTTAAGTTCGTACAACGTCTGTAGCTCCAATCCATTGTAACATACTCAACGTTTGTACACTTTATCCATTTGATTTAAGGGTTTGATTCCCTCGAATGAGAAAAGCAAAAGCTTGTTTATCAACCTTATTTAAAATAGTTTTGCTAATATTTAGGGAATCGAACAACTAAATCGAGTCGATAAACTGTACAAAAGTTAGTGCGTTTGTACGGCAATTTACAGACAATGTACGAACATTTTGGTGACAGTAACATGAAGTACACCACGTGAGCTCTAGGGGCCAATCGGTGAATTGGCAAGTGGTCACTAAATAGAGGTTGACCACTTAATAGACTGGTGTAAAACAATGCTATTAGAGTGATGGCACTTAACCCGTGAAACAAAATCTAATAGTTAGTGACTAATAGTCAAATCAAAACAAAAGAAAACAATGGAATTAGTGTCTAGTAATATCTACATGGCTGATATCTGTTTCACGGGTTAAGTGCCATCACTCTCTAAGCACTCTGTCAAACATTGACTACTGGCCGCTATTTAAAGTTGACTATATGAACTCATAGAAAATGAGAAATCTAATATTTTTTTAGTAGAAACCAACTAGCATACTACCTTCGAATTTATACCAATATTTATTGATTTTTCGCTTTGTTTTTGTTCAAAACGCCGGCTCACACTCACGCAATAGATAGTGAGTACGTTAGCCAATCAGATTGCAGGATTCGTGATAGTATGCTAGTTGGTTTCTACTAATACATAATAGAGGTTCGACTGTATTCCTCAAACTTCTCTCTCTTCCTTTTTCCTTGTTGACAATAAATTTAATATTTATTGAAAGCTTAGTACCTTTTCTTCTTGTTGTTTCTGTAGATAGAAAACATAACTGCTAAAGATGAGTTAGACCCAGACGTCTTGGTCTGTATGACATCTCTTGGCTGCTTTAAAAACTAAAGGAGGTTGACAAATACTGACAATGCTATTAATAGTGATGGCACTTAACTCAAACTATTGGAATTAGTCTATACGTAAATATCTACTCAAGAGATACGTATTAATATTATCTAAGCAAGGAGGGGTACGTATTAATATTAAGGAGGGGGTATTAATATTAATATTAACTATTATCTACTCAAGGAGGGGTACGTATTAATATTATCTACTCAAGGAGGGGTACGTATTAAATATTATCTACTCAAGGATTTATTGATTTATTAATTTGTTTTTGTACTCAAGGACGGGCTATTACACTCACGCAATCTACTCAGCCAATCTAGATTGGAGGGGTACGTATATGCTATATTAATCTACTCAAGGAGGGGTACGTATTTAAAATTTATCTACTCAAGGAGGGGTACGTATTAATATTATCTACTCAAGGAAGCTTAGTACCTTTATCTTCTTGTTGTTTCTGTATAGATATTATCTACTCAAGGAGGGGTACGTATTAATATTATCTACTCAAGGAGGGGTACGTATACTCAAGGAGGGGTATATTAATATTATCTACTCAAGGGGGTAGGGGGGTACGTATTAATATTATCTACTCAAGGAGGGGTACGTATTAATATTATCTACTCAAGGAGGGGTACGTATTAAATATTATCTACTCAAGGAGGGGTATCTACTCAAGGAGGGGTACGTATTAATATTATCTACTCAAGGAGGGGTACGTATTAATATTATCTACTCAAGGAGGGGTACGTATTAATATTATCTACTCAAGGAGGGGTACGTATTAATATTATCTACTCAAGGAGGGGTACGTATTAATATTATCTACTCAAGGAGGGGTACGTATTAATATTAATATTATCTACTCAAGGAGGGGTACATATTAATATTATCTACTCAAGGAGGGGTACATATTAATATTATCTACTCAAGGAGGGGTACGTATTAATATTATCTACTCAAGGAGGGGTACGTATTAATATTATCTACTCAAGGAGGGGTACGTATTAATATTATCTACTCAAGGAGGGGTATATTAATATTATCTACTCAAGGAGGGGTACGTATTAATATTATCTACTCAAGGAGGGGTACGTATTAATATTATCTACTCAAGGAGGGGTACGTATTAATATTATCTACTCAAGGAGGGGTACGTATTAATATTATCTACTCAAGGAGGGGTACGTATTAATATTATCTACTCAAGGAGGGGTACGTATTAAATATTATCTACTCAAGGAGGGGTACGTATTAAATATTATCTACTCAAGGAGGGGTATACACCGAATCGAAATATGGCGACCAATTTGAATAACTATTGTTCCTGACTGACCAACCTCTCATTCATGTGAAAACGCTTTTGTGTTTCCACGTGAACACGAGGTTGGTCAGTCCAGAACAATAGTTATTCAAATTGGTCGCCATATTTCGATTCGGTGTATATACCTCTTATTAACCAAGCGCGAGGTCCGTATGGAAAGTTATGGACCGAGTTTTCCCCCACGGCCTTGTGGCCCAAGCGCGTAGCGCACTGGCCATAAAAAGTGGGGGGAAACGAGGATCCATAACTTCCCATATGGACCGAGCAAGCGAGGTTAATAAGATATTTATTATATAACTTTTCCTTACTTTTCTGTTTTCAGCGGGCCGTACGGGAAGTTACGGCCTGCTAATTGACCAATAAGAGCGCGCGTAGTATCTGTGTTATATGATAAATATAATTATTATATGTTCATAAGGTCAATCATTCTCTATTTGCAGTAAAACTATAGAGAAAGTAGTGTATTTTTTATTACTGGAGCGTAAAGAGCGAGTCCCTTGTAATGAAGACACAGAAGTAGCGTCCATTAACAGATTTACTAATTTAGGTGAGTACAGAGTTATGACCAATAGACTTGCTCTTATTGATTGATTGATTGATTGATTGATTTATATATTGATTGATTGATTAATTTATGTATTGATTGATTGATTAATTTATATATTGATTGATTGATTGATTAATTTATATATTGATTGATTGATTGATTAATTTATATATTGATTGATTGATTGATTGATTGATTGATTGATATATTGATTGATTGATTGATTAATTTATATATTGATTGATTGATTGATTAATTTATATATTGATTGATTGATTGATTTATATATTGATTGATTGATTGATATATTGATTGATTGATTGATTGATTTATATATTGATTGATTGATTGATTGATTTATATATTGATTGATTGATTTATATATTGATTGATTGATTTATATATTGATTGATTGATTGATATATTGATTTATTTATTGATATATTGATATATTGATTGATTGATTGATTGATATATTTGATTGGTTGATTGATTGATTAATTTATATATTGATTGATTGATTAATTTATATATTGATTGATTGATTAATTTATATATTGATTGATTGATTGATTAATTTATTGATTGATTGATTGATTGATTAATTTATATATTGATTGATTGATTGATTACTTTATATATTGATTGATTGATTGATTACTTTATATATTGATTGATTGATTGATATATTGATTGATTGATATTTTGATTGATTGATATATTGATTGATTGATTTATATATTGAGTGATGATTGATTGATTGATTGATTGTTTGATTGATTGATTTATATATTGATTGATTGATTGAGTGATTTACAAAATTAATGTATTTATATATATTTTTGCCTCAAGAACTAATTTATTCTAACTGAACATTCTATCTAACGTGGAACTAAATAGAACTCATTCCAACTGAGATTCTTTTCTTGTGCAGTTGAGGATCCTCCACGAAAGAGAGTGGACTCCTGTGGTTCACCCAGATTACAAAGATCAAGGTAATAGACTATGGCATTACTTATTGGTTCATCAGTACAATCAATAACATTGGCAAGGCTAAATAGATAGTCCAAAACCTTGGTGTAATGATGACATATAGAGTCATTTTCGTATGAGTGGGAAACCTACGGCACGGAGTTACAGTTACGGTACAGAATCAAAGACATCTATTCAACCAATCACAGCATGCAAAATCAATACTCAACAAATGAGAATTTGCCTGTTCCACAAATTTGTGAATCAATATACCATTTTCTCATTCGCTCGACTGCCCTTCAAACAAAAGGACCAAGTAGAGGCTAACGTTGTGGCTCCAATCCATTGTACCATACTCAATGTTATCCTCAACTTGGTCCATTTGTTTGGGTGTTTCTTGGTGCTACAGTCTGCATTGTATTCTTGGTTAGGTTTCTTTGTATGCAGGGTATTGTTTTGGTTCAAGTTCATTCTTCTCGTTCTTTGTGTTCATTGTCTAACGTCATCTGGTGTTGTGCAACACCAAGAAACCTCCATTTGTTTGAAGTGCATTCAAGTGAATGAGAAACTGGTATATTATATGGAACCTTAGATCTTGTTTCCAGGCCCCGGTTGCACGAAAGGTGAATAGCGCTATCCACAGACTAAGTCCTATCTAACAGATAAAATGTATTGGATAACTGCATCAGTTTTATCCGTTGGATAGGACTTATCCAGTGGATAGCGCTAACCACCTTTCGTGCAACTCACATTGGGATATACACCTATTCCAAATATCGTTGTCCGGGCCGAAAGCAACAAGCAAGAAGCTAATGACCGCAAAGGACTTTGGGAATCTTCTAATTAGTTAATTTATCCGTGGTACTTGAGAAGTTATCCCTACGAGCGTTGAATAGCAATCATTTGGAACTATTCGGCCATTTAAAAATGCATGTTGTCAAAATGTCTACGGATGAATAAATGAATAAGGAGAAAGTCCCAATGCCCTTTACGGTCGTCAGCTTCTTGCTTGTTGCTTTCGGCGGGGACAACGATTTTTGGAATAGGTGTAAATTGATGCTCAATGATCAGCTTAATTAACTATGAGATTCTCGATTCGCTTGCTCATAGACAAGCATTTGTTGAACCACCACGAACAGCAAAAGGGCGAACGGACAGATGACACATGTATTGTCAAGCCCCTGCAAATGTCTAGGGGTCCCCCACACTGTGGGTACTCAAGGCAAGACCGCTGGCCAGCATTGTCTTGATTTTAACCTTGCCTAAATTATATTTAGCCTCATGTTCGGAATTTTTCCATGAAAAAAGAAAAGAAAAAAAGATAATTCCCATTAGTTCCCATGTCAGCACTTAAAATGCTGATATACTGACAGTAGTTCCTTAATCAGCAGACAGACTGTAGAACTATGTCCATCACCACCGATTCTGAGACCTCGTGCAGAAACGCATACAGGGGGATCAAGGTAATAGCGACTTTAAGGTGGTTCCCGCATAATGAATGACCGGTTTGCCGTATTTTTTTAACTCGCTCGCTCCGCGTCAATATTGCTTGGATTTTATTGTGCTTAACACAAATACTAATTCAACTATTCTGCCTTTGGACGGTGTATTGAAAATTATCAATGTAATCCGCGTGTGTGAATGCCAGCTGATATTCAAACGACACTAATTTCACTAAAACTGCTGCCAAGCGTTATTCCCTCGTACGATTTTTTTTAAACTTCTAAGGTCCTTTTAATGTCCCTAATAATGTTCTGACGAGGTAAGAAGGAAATTGATCGAGCTGAAATCACGTAACAACCGACTGGTCCAAATATTGACAGCAAAAATATGAACTGGTGATTTCAGGGGGGGGGGGGGGGGGGGGGGCAGTACGCATATAGCAACAAAAAATAAATAAAAATAGTACAGTTCTCAGTACGTTTTGGTATCTTTTTCGCCCTGCTAGGGGGGGGGGGGGGGACAACTGCTCCCCCCCCCCCCCCTGCCCCTGTGCTGTGTACGGCCTTGCTGTTAGCTCCTAGTCATTGAAGTGCACTTAAGCAACATTTGATATTATTATCTCTTCTTAAATAACCGCTACCTTTCTTCTTAGTTCCCCTACGCCACTTCACATCAGTCCCAAACACCAAACATATTTGACGACCAGTCCAAGTAGCAGTCCCCCTGACTCGCCCTCATCCACAACCCCCCCTGGCAGTCCGTGGAAGTCAAGGTTGTTCAATTTTAAACAAGTCATCGTCGGCTCACCGAAATTCCATAAAAAACGTCCTACGCTCACTGCAGGTATGACATATTCTTACAAGAAAGGTCGCATTTTACCACAACTAGTCAGTTTCTCGCTCTCTGATTGGCTTAGAGCCGTGGTAAATAAGAGTACATACCACGGAAATTGCGTGTTCGCTCGCGCGCGCAGATGCAGCGCGCGCTTGAATCAGTTTTTCTTTCAAACTTTATCCTTGCTTTTGGATGTTTTTTGACTTTGTTATTGTAAAAAAAGAAATCGCAAGCGGTTTTCCATTGTCTCATTAAGAGTACAGACAATGGAAAACCGCTTGCGATTTGTTAAACTCATGAGGGACATAAGGGGGGAATGGGAGGGGCGACGAGTGGTCATTACTTAATGTCTGGGGTTTTATTTGTAGGTAGCAGTTCAGGAGAGACCACGCCTGTATGTCCATCGCCAGACTCATCTCCTGAGTACGTAGACTGTGAATGTGATTAAATGACTTGATTATGATAACAATGATGATGATGTTGGTGGTGGATGATGATAATGATGGATGATGTGGTGGTAATGATTATTAATCATGATGGTGATAGGTAAAAATAATAATAATGATGATGATGTTTGTGGTGGATGATGATAATCATAATGGTAGTGGGTAATAATGTTGATGATTGATTGTGATGATGATTGTGATGATGGTGTTAATGATGATGATGACGGTGATGGTAGTGGATAATGATGATGATCATGGTGATGATTGCGATGATGGTGGTAATGATGATGATGGTGGTGGTGGATGATGATAATCATAATGGTAGTGGGTAATAATGTTGATGATTGATTGTGATGATGATTGTGATGATGGTGGTAATGATGATGATGACGATGATGGTAGTGGATAATGATGGCGATGATCATTGTGATGATGGTGATGATTGTGATGGTGGTAATGATGACGATGATGGTGGTGGATGATGATGATAATTGTGATGATTATGGTGATGGATGATAATGATGGATCATGATGATAATGATCATGATGGTGGTGGGTAATAATGATGATGTTGATGGTGATGATGATTGTAATATTATAAAATACTGATTGAATGTGGAGTCAGAGTTGAGGTATTGATCATGATCATAAAGTATTTATTATTATTTATTTATGATAAGTTAGAATGATGGAATTGTATATTGAATTTTTATAATATTATTGCTTATGTATATTTGTTTAGAGGGTCACAGGTTTTTCAGTTATATTGCTCTTACATACCACCCTCGTTAAATAAAGTTATTATAAATATAAATGATGATGATGATGATGATGACGATGATGATGGTTGTCAGTAGTTGTATGGTTAGGTAGGTAGGTAGGTAGGTTGTTTATTTAACCATGTGTCATATATGTGTGAGCACAAAACTCTTTTTAAACGTGAACGTGCTAGGTTGCCAAGCGATGAATGTATTCACCGGCGTATAAGCCACACTCGCAGATAAGCCGCACCCCGAGTTTGGCAACACAAATTTTGGAAAAAAAGTTTTTTTTGAATAAAATAATAGAAATCACACGTTAAGTGGAATCTTGAGAAAGCTACATGTATTTTACATGCTTTGCGTTATCGGACGTAAACTCACCGAGAATACTTCACAGACATAACAATAATTTTAGTTTTGTAATAGACTAATCATAATTTTTACTTTTTCGGCAATGGAATTCTTTACGACAAATCACGATCCAATACAATCCTATGACTGATTCAAAACGTCTTTCCCACCAACTTTCGGCATTATCAGTTCTAAAATCTAAGCCGCATCCCCAAAATAGGATCACGATTTTCGGAAAAAAAGTGTGGCTTATACGCCGGTAATTGTCAACAACGACAGGTATGTTATTCATTGTGGCATAATAAATGTTAATTTATTTGTCTCGCGATGTCGGTCCGACAGGAGTCATAATTACGTCACATAATCTTCAGCCCAGGGGCATAATTATCCAACATAAGTACAGTAAAACCCGCATATAGGAACCTGTATTTTTCAAGTAGGCCTAAAAAGGTTCTAATATAATTGGTGCTTACTGGGAAATTAGACTTATTATTTTCTTAAGAAAAAAATTGTGGTAGACTCAGTTGATATATAGAGGATATTACATGGGCGCGCGGAGATACGAATTTTATCTTCGAGTGTTGATAATATCTCTCACGAGTGAGCGCAGCGAACGAGTGAGAGATATTCAACACGAGAAGATAAAATTCGTATCTCCAAGCGACCATGTAATATTCTGTTTATTATATAATTATCGATGAAACATTTTATTTTTTTTTGAAATAATTTTTACTTTACGATATGATATCTTCACATGTGAAGATAACATGTTATCTTCACGTGTGAAGATAACAATTTTTCGAAGTAGAGAAATATAGATATTTCATCGATAATTATATAATAAACGGTATTATTGTCGTTGACAGTGAGTTAATCTCTCGCTGAAAAGATGGAACTGTGTGTACAGTTACTGCTAACGTTAAAGTGTATCTATACATCTGAAATGACATTGCAAGGGATCTGACTCATTTTCATTACCTGGTAGAACTTTTTTATTATTTCATCAGATTTGAATTCCTAAGTAGTAAATTATAAAATAAGAACCTTTTCAAATTTTAGGCTAAAATAGGTTCTTATGTAAAGGGGGTCTAAATGGGCAATCTTAGTCTAACAGGTTCTTAAAATCCAGGTTCTTATATGCGGGGTTTTACTGTATGCAACTAATGAACTGTTCCTACGACAAAAAAGATGCTCTCAAAAACATTTTGTGTGTGTAATTGTAATCCCTGGATCAACAATCAATCCACCATCTCCTGAAGAAGACATGCAGGACGCGATCGGAACGTTGTGATTTCTATCAGACTAACTGACATTGTGGGACAAATAAACATTTACATCTTAAATTAATTTGATCAAGAATTGAAATATTTCCACTCAATGTAATTCTAAATTTAAAAAAATAACATAAAATATATATCAAGTAAAGGCAAATAAATAATAAAGATTGGCTTTTTTTATTACTGGTACACAACTGGTGTGTGGCAAATGATGGAAGACTGGGTTCGAGTGTTTTGATTGGCTGAATTAGTTACAAGTTTTTTGAGGCGTTTGCCGTCGATGAAAGACTAGTGGAAATATCACTTGAATGGATTCAACGTTCTTTCTCCAGCACATTGGATAGGCTGTACAGTTCTTAAATTTAAGATAATACTGCTATTTCAATGGTTATAACACTCGAACCCTCAGACAGGATAAAATATTAAAAAAAATATATATAAATAAAAGTGTTAAGACATTTAATAGTTGGTAAATGTTAATCATTAAATAAAACTAACATCAATGAGAAAGTAATCAGTGTTTTTTCTCTCCTTTTCTCTGCTGTATATTTCCTCTTGTTTTTGTGTGTGTTATTTCTGTGCTTTGTCTCTTGGCATCTCTTCTGTTCACCGTCCTTCTCTTGTCTTCTCTGCTCTGCTCTGCTCTTCACTTTCCTGCTCTGCTTTGCTCTTCTCTGCTCTGCTTTGCTCTTCTCTGCTCTTCTCAACTCTTCTCTGCTCTTTTCTTCTCTGTTCTGCTTTGCTCTTCTCTGCTCTGCTCTGCTCTGCTTTGCTCTTCTCTGCTCTTCTCAACTCTTCTCTGCTCTTTTCTTCTCTGCTCTGCTTTGCTCTTCTCTGCTCTTCTCAACTCTTCTCTGCTCTTCTCTGCTCTACTCTACTTTGCTCTTCTCTGCTCTGTACTGCTTTGCTCTTCTCTGCTCTGCTCTTGTATTGTCTTCTCTTGTCTTCACTTTCCTTCTCTTGGCTTGTCATGTCTTCTGTTCACCTTCCTTCTCTCCTCTTCTCTTGAAGAAATAGAAAACGAGACAGCGTGCTCTATCTGTCTCATTTTCTTTTTTCCCTTAAATATACTTTATGACTTTTCTGTCTCATTTCTTTACTCCATAACTCTTCACGTTTCTACTTTTCCTTTTCATTACTATATTGAAACCTAATTGAAGTGTTCATAATTCATTTTTGCCATACATTTCCCATTCATTTCCCATTCACTCTTCCTATATTTCCCCCTACTGTTCATTAACATACGTCATATATCATATCTTTCAGTCTTGTGAAAAAATCTTGGTTTGGCCACCTGATGCTGAGCCACAACGGCCACCATAGACACGAGGTACTGTATCCATTCATTCATTCATTCATTCATTCATTCATTCATTCATTCATTCATTCATTCATTCATTCATTCATTCATTCATTCATTCATTCATTCATTCATTCATTCATTCATTCATTTGTTATGAGAACTCAAACATTCCCCACCCTCCCTCCTTGTGTTTCACCTTTTCTCAGAGCTAGCAATGTACACTCCATTCTTGTACAAAGGAGTATATTATCTGTATACAGCAATTTCAAAAAATGTTGAAAACTGAATACTGCATACTGAATAGTGCATTCCTAGTGCGGGCCTCATTATTTTGAAATAAAAAGTAAATATACAGCGATTTGTTCGCCATATGGAGCTAGTATATTGTTTCTGATGGAATACACAAAAAATAAAATAAATTATTATTATTTATATTACTTTAGACAATAAAACACAAGTCCCATAATGCATTTCGGTGTTGGAATACACTATATTCAGTATCAACGTTTTTTGAAATTGCTGTATTATCCTGATTTTCAGACGGCATAGGTCAACCGCTAAGGGGATATGAGTGGTCAGCGGTTGACCCGCGCCGTTTGAAAATCAGGCTAATGAAACATCCATGATGCACTTCTCGAAGGGGGTGGGGGTGTCGGTGGGGTCAGACCCAGGGGAATTTGACATTTTGAGAGGGACCAACTCAAATTCCACAACTCTGGACATGTATTAAGGTGATGCGATCGTGCATTCGTGCGCATCTTTCCTACGCATGATATTCAACGGCGATTATCTAAAAATGTAAGTCGGTGACCTATCCTGATTTTTTCACTGCAAGTCTAGGTCAACTAAAGCTAGAAAATATCAAAAAATGAAGACAGGTCTTCGAGCTATTTTTTTAGTAAATCTACGAAGTGTTCATTTTCAAACTACTTTTCATTGGTTGGGCTTCCTGTGGTAGAGCTCTTTCAATACGGCGGATCATGCATTTTAATATTCAACGGCGAATATCTAAAAATCTAACGCGGTGACCTACCCTGATATTTTTGCCCTGAGTAGGTATTTACGAAAGCTAAAAAATTTAAAAAAATGAAGGTAGGTCTTCGAGCTAAATTTTAAGGAAATCGCCAAAATGTCCAAAAATAGGATCGTAAAGGACGGTAAAATTGTATTGTTTTTGACATTTTGGCTTTGAAAACTTATTGTTCAACACAATAAAATGACAAATTTCGGGTTTTTCATTATATTATGTTAACATATGTATCATTTGAAATCATTTATTTTATTATTACCGACCAATATAGACAGCAAGAGCTTGTAAGAGCTTGTAATTCCATTATCCATTTTTGCCAGAAAAGATGGCCGCAAGCCCCATCTTTGAAAAATTATATCTTCTCAATGGATTCGGTGACTCCCATTTTTTATTTCACTTTTCTACTCTAGCACTCAAATTCAATATTTGTGCCAAGTTTTACAAAAATTGTTCGACAAAAAATTGCACGATCGCATTACCTTAACGAATGTCAAATTCCCACTTGGTGTGTAAAAGATATGCATATAAAATTGAAAGAAGTGATCATGGTATTTTAAATGGTAAAAATAGTGTTGTTTTCGTATAAGTGGGAAAGTTATGGTGCCATGCCGTGTCGTATTGAAGGACATTGATTGGATGAGATGCATCTACACGCTTGTTGATTGGTTCAGAAAGGAAGCCATTTGAGTGTCACGGTACCGTGTCATATTGAAAGAGTTTGATTGGATGAGATGCATCTGCACGCTTTTTGATTGGTTCAGAAAGGAAACCATTTGAGTGTCACGGTACCGTGTCATATTGAAAGAGTTTGATTGGATGAGATGCATCTGCACGCTTGTTGATTGGTTCAGAAAGGAAACCATTTGAGTGTCACGGTACCGTGTCATATTGAAAGAGTTTGATTGGATGAGATGCATCTGCACGCTTTTTGATTGGTTCAGAAAGGAAGCCATTTGAGTGTCACGGTACCGTGTCGTATTGAAAGAGTTTGATTGGATGAGATGCATCTGCACGCTTTTTGATTGGTTCAGAAAGGAAGCCATTTGAGTGTCACGGTACCGTGCTGTATTGAAAGAGTTTGATTGGATGAGATGCATCTGCACACTTTATTAGGAAGCCATAAATGAGCCGTTACAGTGCCGTAGGTTTCCCACTCCTACGAAAACAACTATTGCAGATCCACTTTCCTTTCTGGATATGTTTAAGATAGCCGATAACTCATTCCCAAGCAACTTTTTGGGTGGTCCCGACTTTCGTGATTTAATGAGGGATCCCGACTTACGAGGGGTCCCTATAGCTACTTACAGGGGGTCCCTTCTTGTGAAGGCTCACGACTTACGAGGGGTCCCTACTTACAGGGGGTCCCTACTTACGAGGGATCCCTACTTACAGGGGTCCCTACTTATGAGGGCTCAGTACTTACGGGGGGGTCCCTACTTACAGGGGGTCCCTACTTATGAGGGCTCGGTACTTACGGGGGGGGGTCCCTACTTACAGGGGGTCCCTACTTATGAGGGCTCACTACTTACGGGGGAGTCCCTACTTACGAGGGATCCCTACTTATGAGAGGTCCTTATTTACCAGGGGTAACTAAATTTTGGACAGTATAATCCAGTGTACGACTGTAGCCAGCATAGCCAGGCTCTAGGGGAAGGGAATGGGAGAGGGTGGGGGTGGGGGACTAGGGGAAGGGAATGGGAAGGGGTGGGGGACAGGGAGGGGAAAAGGAGTCACCCTTCCCTTTTCCGCCACTCCTCCTCCTCCCTTTCCCTAGAGCCTGGCTATGCAGGCTACACGACTGCTGCACATCTTTTCCCAACTTGTCAAAATCAATCAGTACTGCAGTGTAGATACAAGAAAGTAGAATTGAGTTTTCATGTTTACATACGAATTAAAAACTAAAACTGGACTTGACAAAGTGCAAAAATTTCACTACTTTATACTTCAAGTTCTTCCTCTTCCTCTTCCTCTTCCTCTTCCTCTTCCTCTTCCTCTTCCTCTTCCTCTTCCTCTTCCTCTTCCTCTTCCTCTTCCTCTTCCTCTTCCTCTTCCTCTTCCTCTTCCTCTTCCTCTTCCTCTTCCTCTTCCTCTTCCTCTTCCTCTTCCTTCCTCTTCCTCTTCTTCCTCTTCCTCTTCCTCTTCCTCCTCCTCCTCCTCCTCCTCCTCCTCCTCTCTCCTCCTCTCCTCCTCCTCCTCCTCTTCCTCTTCCTCTGCCTCTGCCTCTTCCTCATCCTCATCCTCTGCCTCTTCCTCCCCCTCCTACTCCTACTCCTCTGCCTACTCCTACTCCTCTTCCTACTCCTCCTACTCCTATTCTTCCTTTTCCTCCTCCTCTTCCTCCTCCTCCTCCTCCTCCTCCTCCTCCTCCTCCTCCTCCTCCTCCTCCTCCTCCTCCTCCTCCTCCTCCCTCCTCCTCCTCCTCTTCCTCCTCCTCTTCCTCCACCTCTTCCTCCTCCTCTTCCTCCTCCTCTTCCTCTTACTCCTACTTCTCTGCCTCTGCCTCTGCCTCTTCCTCCCCCTCCTACTCCTACTCCTCTTCCTCTTCCTCCTACTCCTACTCCTACTCCTCTCCTCCTACTCCTCCTCTTCCTACTCCTCCTACTCCTACTCTTCCTCCTCGTCCTCATCCTCGTCTTCCTCTTCCTCGTCTTCCTCCTCCTCCTCTCCTCTCTCTTCCTCCTCCTCCTCTTTCTCCTCCTCCTCTTCCTCCTCCTCTCCTCTTCCTCCTCCTTCTTCCTCCTCCTCTTCCTCCTCCTCTTCCTCTTCCTCCTCCTCTTCCTCCTCCTCTCTCCTCCTCCTCTTCCTCCTCCTCTCCTCCTCCTCCTCTTCCTCCTCCTCTTCCTCTTCTTACTCCTACTTCTCTGCCTCTGCCTCTTCCTCCCCCTCCTACTCCTACTCCTTTTCCTCTTCTACTCTCTACTCCTACTCCTCTTCCTCCTCTCTCCTCCTCTTCCTACTCCTCCTACTCCTACTCTTCCTCCTCCTACTCATCCTCGTCTTCCTCTTCCTCGTCTTCCTCCTCTTCCTTCCTCTTCTCTCCTCCTCCTCCTCCTCCTCCTCCTCCTCCTCTTCCTCCTCTCTCCTCCTCTTCCTCCTATTCTTCCTCCTCCTCCTCCTCCTCCTCCTTCCTCCTCCTCTTCCTCCTCCTCTTCCTCCTCCTCTTCCTCCTCCTCTTCCTCCTCCTCTTCCTCCTCCTCTTCCTCCTGCTCTTCCTCCTTCCTCCTCTTCCTCCTCCTCTTCCTCCTCCTCTTCCTCCTCCTCCTCCCTCCTCCTCTTCCCTCCTCCTCCTCCTCCTCCTCCTCTTCCTCCTCCTCTTCCTCCTCCTCTCCTCCTCCTCCTCTCCTCTCCTCCTCTTCCTCCTCCTCCTCTTCCTCCTCCTCCTCCTCCTCCTCCTCTTCCTCCTCCTCTTCCTCCTCCTCTCTCCTCTTACTCCTACTTCTCTGCCTCTGTCTCTTCCTCCTCCTCTCCCTCTTCCTCCCCTCTTAACTCCTACTCCTCTTCCTAATCCTACTCCTCCTCCTCTTCCTCCTACTCCTCCTCTTCCTACTCCTCCTACTCCAACTCCTACTCTTCCTCCTCCTCCTCCTCCTCCTCTCCTCCTCCTCCTCCTCTTCCTCCTCTTCCTCCTCTTCCTCCTCTTCCTCTTCTCCTCCTCCTCCTCTTTCTCCTCCTCCTCTTCCTCCTCCTCCTCCTCCTCCTCTCCCTCCTCCTCTTCCTCCTAAAGTTATGTCTGCTAACACACATGTCTTGCATCGTTTCATTCAAGGAGCCATTCTTTATCCTTATCAAGGGGAAGTCATTTGGAACAGTGAAGGCAGATGTAGTTCATTCATTCTTATCGGTTAGTTAACTGGTCTTCGGCATTTCACTTGAATTCACTGAACACATGCTATCTCATCAGCATCATATTCTTCTTTTTTTTTCACTTACATCACCATTATCATCCATCATTATCATCATCAATCATCATTTTTGTGATCATCATCTTCTTCTTCACTCTTTTATCTATAATCATGCAATCATGTATATATCATCATTGCTATCACCCAGTATCAGCATATGCCATCATTATCCACCATCATCATCAACAATCATCTTGCATCCACCATCTTTACTAACATCTCCATTCACAGCATTATCACTATCATCATCAACCATCATCTGTCATCATTATCCACCACCATCATTATCATCAGATCCATCATGATCCATCATCATTGTCATCATCACCAACCATCATCTGTCATTATTATCCACCACCATCATTATCATTATCTACAGATCCATCATGATCCATCATCATTGACTGTCATCATCATCAACCATAATCTGTCATTATTATCCATCACCATCATTATCATTATCTACAGATCCATCATGATCCATCATCATTGTCTGTCATCATCATCAACCATCATCTGTCATTATTATCCACCACCATCATCATTATCTACAGATCCATCATGATCCATCATCATTGTCTGTCATCATCATCAACCATCATCTGTCATTATTATCTACCAAGCTCAGACATTCAACTCAACGGACAGCAGTAAAGGCTTCATTCGAAATCAACCTATACCATCATTATCATTATCATCAGATCCATCATCAACATCATCATTGTCATCATCATCAACCATCATCTGTCATTATCCACCACCATCATTATCATCATGATATAATTATCATCATCCACCACTATCGTCATGATCAACCATCATTGTCATCCAAAATCATCATCATCATCCATCATCATTAGTATCTAATACCATTCTTTTCCCTCCAACAGGTTGATCATTTGACGCACTGTGTTGTCACTCAGAATAGCTTTAAAGCTGAATACAAGAAAGTAGGAGGTGATAAGCCACTTCACGCTGTCGTCCGCCATTTTGAATTGGGATAAACGTGGCAAAATTTATAGAAATCTGGATCACTTTGATTTGCTGTAACTCCGCTCGATTTCATTGGATTTTTAAAAACTTACCATTTTAGAAATTAAAGATGTTTTCTTTGTTATTTATGACCTATAATATGATGGGTATTGGAAGGCTACAAATCGAGAAAAAAAGATTTTTGTTTTCAAAATTAAAACGTTTGGCACGTGAATATGCAAATTAGCTCGAAATTTTAAGATATCCATTAAATTTTGAAAATCCAACAAAATCGAGCGGAGTTACGGCAGGTCGAAGTGATCCAGATTTCTATAAATTTTGCAGCGTTTGTCCCAATTCAAAATGGTGGATGACAGCGTGAAGTGGCTTATTGATACACTTTGCAAAGCTGTAATAATAATAATAATAATAATTTATTCACTTATATTGCGCAAATATCAATCCTAAAATTTTCAGATGCGCATTACAATATAACTGAAATGATATAAATATTAGAACATAAAGTGTTTTAAGAAACCCAACTGGCGAGGAGGCGAACCAGTTGGCTATTTACAAGCATGGTCGAGAAACTGAATTCAAACTAGGGATTGCCCAGAACAAATACAGTCGCAGCTAGTGGACAGAGCGGGACTCGAACTCGGGGTCAACGGATTCTGAGACCGGCATTCTGACCACTCGACCATGCTGCCTCCTTATATGCTGTACAGTTCAGCATATAATATTGACCCTGTACATTGTTCAGTCATTCACTTTCAGTAATTATCACCTCTTGTAAGTAGCCACCCCCTTGTAATCATCCTCTTCGTTAAACTTCCCCTCAATTTCTATTTGTATGTCACTTACATGTGGGTTAGTATTAAACACTTAATGACTGGTCCCCAGGGAAACAGTTAATTTTGTTTCCCGAGAATCTCGAAATTCGAGGGACACAAAATAAATTAACTGTTTTCCCGAGGGAACATTCATTAAGTGTTTTGTTATTTCCCCATAGTCAAACACTGAAAAAAATTGTTGTTAACAATGGCGCCACAAGTATTTTCCATCGACTTTGACCTGATCATGTGCGTTTATTCCCCTCTCACGCTTCGATCACGTGAACTTATTGCCCGCGCGGGAGTTATTAAGATTTGACGCCCGCCACGTGACGTGCTCTCGACCAATGGGAAAACGAGTTTGACTATGGGGATATAACAATGAACTTTATTAACTTTGTGCATTGCTTTCTGTAGGGAAAACTATGTTCAAGAAGCCAGTACGAATCATAGTAGAGATTGCATCAATCAAGCATACTTCTGATATTAACAATGAAGTACACACTGTCTCTATTAAACTGGAATCAGGTATGTACACAATGGAATCATCTTAAAGGTTTTACTACCAATCTGTTGTAATGTACTTCTGCTTCAAATAGTGATGATGTTGGATAATGAAGATGATGTAATGGATGATGTGTAGTGGATGATGATGATGATGGATAATGATGATGATGATGTAATAGATGATGATGATGGTTGATGATGATGATGTAATGGATGATGATGATGATGATGGATAATGATACATACATAAACTTTATTAACGTGTCACAGGAGCCCATCATGATTTCTAGCATACCACAAGTGGTACACTAATCGGGGACACTTAATTAAGACATAATTACATTGATGATGATGTAATGGATGATGATGATGTAATATATGTTGATGATGGTTGATGATGATGGATGATGTTGGCAGATAATGATGTAATGGATGATGGTGGATGATGATAATGTAATATGTAGTATTTAATAAACGAGCAGCAGTGTTTTATCAGGTATAAAATCCCGAGGGCGAAGCCCGAGGGATTTTATACCTGATAAAACACGTGCTGCGAGTTTATTGAATGACTTAAAAAACTCATTAATAATTCATAACCATTTTGTCCAATATCGATGAAACTATATGAAGTGATTCGAGAAAACAAATCAAAGGTTGTTTGCATTTGGGAATTGAATTGAACAACAATAAAAGACGAATAAAATTTGAAATTTAAATATGCAGAACTTTGTCAGTATCAATTCGCATGTGAAGTCTTTTGGTTCTTCGCTTTTGGATAAGTAAAAACATGATGTCTAGTGAAGAAGAAAAAAATACATTGCAAGAGAGTAAGAGAGTATTCCAAAGATGAAGTGGTCTTTTAAAGTCTTTTCCGAATGGCAAATAGGTATGAAAGAGCAGCGTTCGTTTGAAATTGACATTGCCAAAGTACAGTCATTAGATACGAATATCGCCAATATGAATGAAGAATCCCTGAACTTTTGGCTGACAAAGTTTGTCGAAGAAGTGGTGAAGGTAAATGGAGAGAGGTATGGAAGAAGTCTGTACATGATTGTTGGGGCATTCAGCGCCATATTAATATTAATATTAATATATAATGCAACGTGTGTCATTATATAATGCTTCATGTTCATTTACTTTCTATTGTTCTTCTATGATTATTCCCCTGGGCCGCATTCAAATCCCTCCCCGGGCTTTATTTCAAACGCATTTTATGTAGTATATGATGATGGATTGGACAAAATGGTTATGAATTATTAATGAGTTTTTTAAATGTTGATGATGGTTGATGATGATGGATGATGTTGGCAGATGATGATGTAATGGATGATGATGGTAGATGATGATGATGGTTGATGTTGGCAGATGATGATGTAATGGATGATGATGATGTAACAGATGATAATGAGATGGTTGATGATGATGGATGATGATAATGGATGAGGATAATGAAGATGTGATGGATGATGATGATGTAATGGATGATGATGATGATGGTAATTATTGTTGTTCTATACAATACTAAGATGGCATTAGAATATAGGTTTGCATTTTTAATTGCCAATGTAACCAGTAGATTACGGGCCTAAACATCATTGCTTTTGAAGCAATATGGGCTTGTTGATCTTCGTTTTGAAAGGAATGACATTATTTGTGCTCTCATTACACGGAAGAGGTCCCACACTGTTCTTGCACAACCCCCTACAACTACATCCAAGGTTTAACTTGTTGTGTCATATTTACAGGTCCAGCCCATCGCTTCAAAAAGCTCTGTGAAAAACTCCAGCTGATTCTTCTGTCCAACAAGAGACAGAGTATCCAATCAGATGTCCTTTCGTTCAACACTAACGGTGAGAAACCCTGCTTCCCTGTCCAGGAAGAAAAGGAGGGAACAGCCAACAACCTGATGAACAAACTGGATCTAGCAGATCTATCAGACACGGAAAGTGAGGGCGAGATGCTCGACAGCCCTCGTGTTAGTAGGAAGAAGACCTCGTTGGAATCCAGGAAATTTTATTAGCACAGAATCGGCATCAAGTTGTGGGATCCCTGTGGCATGGCGAGACAGGTATCCCAACACCTAAATTCACAATCTGTGCGATTTCAATGGTGCAAGAAAAAGCAAAGGGATCCCAACCGTCAAAGTTTTCCACTAAACCAAAATGGTGGAGGAATCCCAGGAATTTTAATTCAACTCCCTTTGGGATTCCTGTGGTAAATGACCACAGGGATCCCAGAACCAATAGTTGTGAGTAAAAAGTCATTTATTGATGGGGTTCCTGTGGTCTGCCAATTCAGGAAGCCCAATGCAACTTGCTTTGGGGTTCCTGTGGTAAACTACCACAGGGATCCCAAACATAACGGTGAATAAGCTCTCATTTTTTGATGGGGTTCCTGTGGTCTGCCAACAAAGGAAGCCCAATGCACACTTGCTTTGGGGTTCCTGTGGTATTCTACCACAGGGATCCCAAATTCAATGGTGAGTAAACTCTCATTCTTGGGATTCCTGTGGTCTGCCAACAAAGGAAGCCCAATTGAAGAGTTGGACATCCTCATTCCCAGGTCTTTTTCAAGTTGTTTGAAATATTTCTAAAAAGTGGGGGACTGGGGACGAATTGATTGAATGTAAATTTTATCTAATTATTTATTAGTTCGCCTCAAGTTTGAGAGCAGAAAGAGAAATTAAATATATATATATATATCAATAACTGCAAGAATATCATTGTTAAATTATTTATTACGATAAAAGTGAATTAATTATCTGATCAGTCAAAGGCCTATTAAATTTCATCCATATATGGAAATTAACCTTATATGGAATGGTATTCAAATATTTTACCATATAAGGGCAAATGAAATTCACAAACTCAAATTACAAAAAAAATTTTTTTTGACCAATCACAGCAGTAAAAAAATTGTCAAGTTTGTTTGTTTTCACTGTGCTGTCAGACGTTTGTCTGTCGTCGAAGTTATGTGTTATGGCCATGCATGGAATTTACGGCACAAGACATTGATTTTATAGTTACCATACGTGTACCACAAACCAAACAGTATGCGCATTCGTTGACTATCTAGGGGTGTCGAATGGTCCCCACAAAAAGTTAGAGTCTCGCAAAATTTCGGCCAAATTTCGCAGGTCTCGAATTTTGAAAAAAAAGGAATCTATGAAAAATCGTTTCAGGCTCACAAAAATATGCCTTGTCTCGGAGTCTCGCGAAATATCACCTTGAACATTCGACACCCCTCTGTCTCTCTAGTCTTTATAAGCATAAGCTTTGTTCATTGACACTGCTATACTATCTAATACTTTAACAATGATAACCTTGCTCACAGAAAGTGAGAACTATTTAAGCATTTGATACATAACCATGGTGGTATTTAACCTTTTATAACCTACAATATATTGAAGATGTAGGGTCCGTGCAGTAACCGCCTAAGTGATCTCTGATCTAAATCTAAATTCTCCTTGAGATTCTTTGAATTTTCAAGGAGATTTTGGGTTTTGATCAGAAGTCACTAAGTGATCTCTGATCAAAACCTAAATTCTCCTCGAGATTCTTTGAATTTTCAAGGAGATTTTGGGTTTTGATCACCAGTCACTAAGTGATCTCTGATCTTAATCTAAATTCTCCTTGAAGCTCTTTGAATTTCAAAGGAGCAGACATTTTTGTCAACACAGACAACACACACACTGACAAATGAATGTTCAAAACGACCATTGATGTCCGTAATAGCAATCTACGACGTGAAAACAGGTGAGGTACCATTGTAGATTGCCGACACGACATCAACGATCGTTTAGAACATCATTCGTCAGTGCGTGCGCCGTCCGTGTTGACAAAAACGTCTGCTGCTTAACCTCTCTATTTAATCAGAAGTGACTTACACTGTTCTTGCACGGATGCCTTCAGATTATTTGTTCTTACTTAGCTATCTACATATACAATGAATGGATGTACTTACTCTATAATTATTGTCTTCTCTGCAGCAATTGAAGGGCTCCCTGCCAGAACAACGTAAGTGATCTCTGATCAAAATCTAAATTCTCCTCGAGAATCTTTGAATTTCAAAGGAGAATTTGGGTTTTGATCACAAGTCACTCTGTTCTTGCAGGGATCCCTAATGTTCTCATTATCCACTAACAAGTCACACTCTCACACATAAGGAACTATGAAGATGGCAGAGGTTGATTTAACCATTAGTCTTTGCAGACATATAATATATAGCACCAAGTTCAATATGTTGGGATAGTCAAAGTATCACTGATTTCTCTCCCCAGTGACCAAGAGTGTTTAATTATAGCAGTTTCTTTTGCAGCCGATTCCTTTGGAGAGGTTATATACCCTTTTAATAAATCCTACAATGCATGATTTTCCGCGCTTGACGTCAGATTTATTATTTTGAATATAATTATTTTGAACACATCTAGAATTGTAAATGTGACATCAAGCACAGAAACACATTGCATTGTGGGATTTATTGAACGGGTCTATACAGTTTTTAAATTGGAGATAATATTGTCAAAACTGCTTAGTATTAGTAGTATCTCAATGGTTATAACACTCTCTTACCCAGTCTTCCAATGTATTTGCCGCAGACTGGACTACAATCGAACCTAACCACCACCTCCCCACAACGGCCACCTCTCTGTAATGAATGGCCAGGGTGTTTTGTCCTGGCCACCAGCCTGCCCGTACATTTATTTATTTTTGAAACCTGCCCTCACAATGGCCACCTCTACACAATGGCCACAAAAGTTCACCCCGAGGTGGCCGTTGTGGAGAGGTTTAATTTGACACTATATTCCATCCTTGAAAAAAACTTTGACTCAGAAGGACTTCTAGTTAACTGAACAAACTGCCATCTTTTTGTCCATGATTCCACGCGTGGATTTCTGCGCACCCATTCCATACTCATTGTACTGTCACCTACTTTATAACTTTTTCTATGGTATAAAACTTGTCATGATTTTTGAGAATCACATTCTTATATCAGTACTTTACTACATACGTAATGTGAGGTGGAAGTAAGTTACTTTCAAACTTGTAGCCTTGTTAGTTGTGGTGTGTCATAATTAGTGGGCTACCTGTGTATGCAACATTGCTCGCAATATTGTTCCAGCGAGAGTCTTCAACATACTGCAATAATAATTGTTATGTAATACTGTACATGCCGGCAATATTATTATAAGAAAATATAGAGGATCCGCAAGGAAATTGACACAACTTTGTGCGTCGTTTTCTAATATAGTTGATTGAGTTTGCATAATTTTTCCGCAATATCGCACCTGACACTCGAATATTGTAACCTACCGCAATTCTGTATTGCATTTATACATTACTATATTCCCTAAAGCTCCCTTAGATTCAATCTTCTTGGTAACATGTGGTTATGACGTTTGCGCATATCATATCCTGTGACGTCATTTGTCTTTTAAAGTGACGTCACTAATATTAATCATTTTAAATGTCATTCACGGCACTTATACTCGTATGAAATGAAGGTATTTAAAAGAATCCTACCACGTGATATAATAATAATAATTAGATGTGTGCACAATATGGTGCGACATGCAAATATTTATTGATGGTTGAAAATGATAGTTTGTATAATTTAAGTGTGTTCAAGGTTCTATCCAAATCGTCTACAATAATTATTACACAATAAACGAATGATCACAAATGCTCTATGTGGGATTGATTCTCTTGGGTGTCCCTTTTTTTTTTTGAGGGGGGGGGGGGGGGGGGGGGGGGCTTATTTATATAGTGCTATTTCGAGTAGTCCAATAATAGTCCTTTACAATGTCTTATGTACCAAAAGTATATAGACCCCTAAATGCCATGCATATAAATAACAAATAATGATACTGATAATATTTATTCTTAATGAGTTTGTTCGTTTCTTCAACCAAAACATTTTTATTTGAAAACCAAGCTTTCGGACACATGGTCCATCTTCAGGGTGTAAAATGGTAGTAATTCGTCAAAACTAACGGCTATTACGTTGTAAACTACAATTGAAGGGTTGTCCATGAAAACGGCCTAAGTGAGTAGTTTGATGATTTTCAAAATGTTATGCAATTGCTTCAAAAATACACCTACTGGCTTCTAAATACCTATATAAACATGATTTGGTGTATATGCAAATTAGGAAACTTTTACGTGTTGTTCACCAATAACAAACCTTCAGATGTGAATGATTTCAACCTTTCACTTCCAGAGATTTTAGAAGTTTTTAGCGAATTTTGTTGCCATGGAAATCTTGAGAGCTCGCGGGCTCAAACTATCACGCGGTTAAGTTGTCTCGTGGCGTGGCTATCGGTTCTGGAAGTGCTTCGCAGAACTGGGCCACTTTGCCACAATTTAAAGTCTTTTATTGCCATGTTTTCACCACAGAAGCCCCCAGAACAGCATCATTAAGCTTGACTGGTGGTAGAGGCCATTCTCCTGGAAGAAATCAGGGGCGAGGTGCAATTTCACGATGAAACTGAATCTGCAAACACGGTGTCGCTGATTTGCAAAATGGCGGATTCAGCAGAGTGAGAGTTGTTATCTCTGGTCGTTCTGTGGTGAATTCGAGGACCTACTAAGGCAGTTTTGGCGACTTTGGACTAGTAAAGAATGCAACCGGTGCATTAGTTTGCCTGTAGGCCCGGGTGATAAAAGACTTTCTAAACTCTCTCTAAAACATGGAGGTAGTGAATGTCGCTGAGAAAAATGTTCATGATATCCCAGAATGCAGTTCGGTCGTGCGTTGGAAAACAACAGGGATCCTGAAACTAGTCGAATTGAAAATCCCCGAATCTATCAAGAAGAGAGATGGAAGTTTGCCGAGCAAGTGGCGTTTTGTTTCACAATGATGTATTTTGGAACTGAAAATCAAAGTCAAATGTCGCACATTGTCATGACGTCAAAAACGCGCATTTTTGATTTCTATGAAAAACGGCACTGCAAAACAAGCTCTTTTTCTAATGTAATCGATCTAAAAATGACCAAATCATGTTTATATAGGTATCAATAAGCCAGTTGGTGTATTTTTGAAGCAATTGCATACCATTTTGAAAATTATCAAAATAGTCACATACGCAGTTTTCATGGACACCCCTTCAATTGATAATTTTGTACAACCCATGGTATGCAATTATTTGAATTTCAAAGGAGAATTTTGGAGTTCTCTGATCATCAAGTCGCTTTGACTTTCACAACGTAAGTGATACTCAGTATCAAAATCTAAATTCTCGAGAATCTTTGAATTTCAAAGGAGAATTTGGGTTTTGATCACAAGTCACTCTGTTCTTGCAGGGATCCCTAATGTTCTCATTATCCACTAACAAGTCACACTCTCACACATAAGGAACTATGAAGATGGCAGAGGTTGATTTAACCATTAGTCTTTGCAGACATATAAATAATATAGCACCAAGTTCAATATGTTGGGATAGTCAAAGTATCACTGATTTCTCTCCCCAGTGACCAAGAGTGTTTAATTATAGCAGTTTCTTTTGCAGCCGATTCCTTTGGAGAGGTTATATACCCTTTTAATAAATCCTACAATGCATGATTTTCCGCGCTTGACGTCAGATTTATTATTTTGAATATAATTATTTTGAATACATCTAGAATTGTAAATGTGACATCAAGCACAGAAACACATTGCATTGTGGGATTTATTGAACGGGTCTATACAGTTTTTAAATTGGAGATAATATTGTCAAAACTGCTTAGTATTAGTAGTATCTCAATGGTTATAACACTCTCGTACTCAGTCTTCCAATGTATTTGCCGCAGACTGGACTACAATCGAACCTAACCACCACCTCCCCACAACGGCCACCTCTCTGTAATGAATGGCCAGGGTGTTTTGTCTTGGCCACCAGCCTGCCCGTACATTTATTTATTTTTGAAACCTGCCCTCACAATGGCCACCTCTACACAATGGCCACAAAAGTTCACCCCGAGGTGGCCGTTGTGGAGAGAGTTTTGACACTATATTCCATCCTTGAAAAAAACTTTGACTCAGAAGGACTTTTGATAGTTAACTGAACAAACTGCCATCTTTTTGTCCATGATTCCACGCGTGGATTTCTGCGCACCCATTCCATACTCATTGTACTGTCACCTACTTTATAACTTTTTCTATGGTATAAAACTTGTCATGATTTTTGAGAATCACATTCTTATATCAGTACTTTACTACATACGTAATGTGAGGTGGAAGTAAGTTACGTTTCAAACTTGTAGCCTTGTTAGTTGTGGTGTGTCATAATTAGTGGGCTACCTGTGTATGCAACATTGCTCGCAATATTGTTCCAGCGAGAGTCTTCAACATACTGCAATAATAATTGTTATGTAATACTGTACATGCCGGCAATATTATTATAAGAAAATATAGAGAAAGACGCAAGGAAATTGACACAACTTTGTGCGTCGTTTTCTAATATAGTTGATTGAGTTTGCATCATTTTTCCGCAATATCGCACCTGACACTCGAATATTGTAACCTACCGCAATTCTGTATTGCATTTATACATTACTATATTCCCTAAAGCTCCCTTAGATTCAATCTTCTTGGTAACATGTGGTTATGACGTTTGCGCATATCATATCCTGTGACGTCATTTGTCTTTTAAAGTGACGTCACTAATATTAATCATTTTAAATGTCATTCACGGCACTTATTATACTCGTATGAAATGAAGGTATTTAAAAGAATCCTACCACGTGATATAATAATAATAATTAGATGTGTGCACAATATGGTGCGACATGCAAATATTTATTGATGGTTGAAAATGATAGTTTGTATAATTTAAGTGTGTTCAAGGTTCTATCCAAATCGTCTACAATAATTATTACACAATAAACGAATGATCACAAATGCTCTATGTGGGATTGATTCTCTTGGGTGTCCCTTTTTTTTTTTTTGGGGGGGGGGGGGGGGGGGGGTATTTTTATATAGTGCTATTTCGAGTAGTCCAATAATAGTCCTTTACAATGTCTTATGTACCAAAAGTATATAGACCCCTAAATGCCATGCATAGAAATAACAAATAATGATACTGATAATATTTATTCTTAATGAGTTTGTTCGTTTCTTCAACCAAAACATTTTTATTTGAAAACCAAGCTTTCGGACACATGGTCCATCTTCAGGGTGTAAAATGGTAGTAATTCGTCAAAACTAACGGCTATTACGTTGTAAACTACAATTGAAGGGTTGTCCATGAAAACGGCCTAAGTGACTATTTTGATGATTTTCAAAATGTTATGCAATTGCTTCAAAAATACACCTACTGGCTTCTAAATACCTATATCAACATGATTTGGTGTATATGCAAATTAGGAAACTTTTACGTGTTGTTCACCAATAACAAACCTTCAGATGTGAATGATTTCAACCTTTCACTTCCAGAGATTTTAGAAGTTTTTAGCGAATTTTGTTGCCATGGAAATCTTGACAGTTCTGAAAGCCCACGGGCTCAGGTTCTGACGTAATCTTTCTCTTGTCATGGATCGCCACGAGGAACAGCATCTCGTAGCTACTAGGAGCGGTCAATTTTGCATTCTTAGAGTGTTTATAGCCATTATTCACCACAGAAGCCCCCAGGACAGCATCATTAAGCTTGACTGGTGTGGTAGAGACCGTTCTCCTGGAAGAACTCAGGAGTTTAGATACGAATTGACGAACACATTTCGACATTGCCGTTTGGAAATCCAAAATGGCGGACTCAAAGTGAAATCGTCTCTGGTCTTTCTGTGGTGGATTGCAGGACCTACAAAGGCATTTTTGGCGACTTTGGACTTGTAAAGAATGCAACCGGTGCAATATTTTGCCTGTAGGACCGAGTGGCTCGACACTCTCTATATTCTTAAAAGAGGGAAGAGGGATTTTCGGGGGAGATCTATGCCGAAATTCCCGGATGTTTCCCGGCATCCTTTTCGGGCGTGCAGAAGGAAAACACGTGTTAGCGAAAGTGGTCCTTCAAGGAAATGGCTATTGTTCGGCGAGTTAAGGAAAAGAGAGGGCAAAATTCACGACTATATCAAGAAGAGAGATGGAAGTTTGCTGAGAAAGTGGCGTTTTGTTTCGCAAGGATGTATTTTGGAAGAAAATCCAAGTCAAATGTCGGTCATTTTCGAGGTGTAAAATTGCGTCAAAAACAGGCATTTTTGATTTTTATGGCAAATTAACAAATTGAACTAATGCCCAGAAATCGGACCTGTAAGTCAGTTTACTTGAGGTTAAAATATGAAGAGTTATCTAGTTGTCACTAAAAAACTGGTCAGGAGATCGATGTTACGAAAATTCAGAAAGTTTGAATTTTTAAAAGCAGTATCGATTTTTACGGGCGGTTTCGGGCGCCGTGGGAGTCAAAGGGTTAACAATGATAATCTTGCTCACAGAAAGTGAGAAATGCTATTTAAGCATTTGATACATAGCCATGGTGGTATTTAACCTTTTATAACCTACAATATATTGAAGATGTAGGGTCCGTGCAGTAACTGCCTAAGTGATCTCTGATCTAAATCTAAATTCTCCTCGAGATTCTTTGAATTTTCAAGGAGATTTTGGGTTTTGATCACAAGTCACTAAGTGATCTCTGATCAAAACCTAAATTCTCCTCAAGATTCTTTGAATTTTCAAGGAGATTTTGGGTTTTGATCACAAGTCACTAAGTGATCTCTGATCAAAACCTAAATTCTCCTCAAGATTCTTTGAATTTTCAAGGAGATTTTGTGTTTTTGATCACAAGTCACTAAGTGATCTCTGATCAAAACCTAAACTTCTCCTCAAGATTCTTTGAATTTTCAAGGAGATTTTGGGTTTTGATCACAAGTCACTAAGTGATCTCTGATCAAAACCTAAATTCTCCTCAAGATTCTTTGAATTTTCAAGGAGATTTTGGGTTTTGATCACAAGTCACTAAGTGATCTCTGATCAAAACCTAAATTCTCCTCAAGATTCTTTGAATTTTTCAAGGAGATTTTGGGTTTTGATCACAAGTCACTAAGTGATCTCTGATCAAAACCTAAATTCTCCTCAAGATTCTTTGGATTTTGCAAGGAGATTTTGGGTTTTGATCACAAGTCACTAAGTGATCTCTGATCAAAACCTAAATTCTCCTCAAGATTCTTTGAATTTTCAAGGAGATTTTGTGTTTTTGATCACAAGTCACTAAGTGATCTCTGATCAAAACCTAAATTCTCCTCCCGGATTCTTTGAATTTTAAGGAGATTTTGGGTTTTGATCACAAGTCACTAAGTGATCTCTGATCAAAACCTAAATTCTCCTTGAAACTCTTTGAATTTCAAAGGAGCAGATATTTTTTGTCAACACAGACAACACGCGCACTGACAAATGAATGTTCAAAACGACCATTGATGTCCGTAACGGCAATCTACGATGTGAAAACAGGTGAAGTGCCGTCATAGATTGCTGTCATGGAAGTCAACGATCATTTTGGAACATCATTCGTCAGGCGTGCGCGCGTCCGTGTTGATAAAAACGTCTGCTGCTTAAGCTCTCTATTTGTAATCAGAAAAATGACTCAATCAAATCAAATCAAAAGACTTTATTTTCTGAGGGTGACACTAAACAGTCTCAGACTTATAAACTTGTGACTTACACAGTTCTTGCATGGATGCCTTCAGATTATTTGTTCCCTACTTAGAACTATTTACATATACAATGAATGGATCGTACTTACTCTATAATTATTGTCTTCTCTGCAGCAATTGAAGGGCTCCCTGCAAGAACAACCCAAGTGATCTCTGATCAAAATCGAAATTCTCCTCCAGATTCTTTGAATTTCAAAGGAGAATTTGGGTTTTGATCACAAGTCGCTTACTCACAACATAAGTGATCTCTGATCGAAATCTAAATTCTCCTCGAGAATTGTTGAATTTCAAAGGAGAATTTGGGTTTTGATCACAAGTCACTCTGTTCTTGCAGGGATCCCTAATGTTCTCATTATCCACTAACAAGTCACACTCTCACACATAAGGAACTATGAAGATGGCAGAGGTTGATTTAACCATTAGTCTTTGCAGACATATAAATAATATAGCACCAAGTTCAATATGTTGGGATAGTCAAAGTATCACTGATTTCTCTCCCCAGTGACCAAGAGTGTTTAATTATAGCAGTTTCTTTTGCAGCCGATTCCTTTGGAGAGGTTATATACCTTTTAATAAATCCTACAATGCATGATTTTCCGCGCTTGACGTCAGATTTATTATTTTGAATATAATTCTTTTGAATACATCTAGAATTGTAAATGTGACATCAAGCGCGGAAACACATTGCATTGTGGGATTTATTGAACGGGTCTATACAGTTTTTAAATTGGAGATAATATTGTCAAAACTGCTTAGTATTATTAGTATCTCAATGGTTATAACACTCTCGTACTCAGTCTTCCAATGTATTTGCCGCAGACTGGACTACAATCGAACCTAACCACCACCTCCCCACAACGGCCACCTCTCTGTAATGAATGGCCAGGGTGTTTTGTCCTGGCCACCAGCCTGCCCGTACATTTATTTATTTTTGAAACCTGCCCTCACAATGGCCACCTCTACACAATGGCCACAAAAGTTCACCCCGAGGTGGCCGTTGTGGAGAGGTTTGACACTCTATTCCATCCTTGAAAAAAACTTTGACTCAGAAGGACTTCTAGTTAACTGAACAAACTGCCATCTTTTTGTCCATGATTCCACGCGTGGATTTCTGCGCACCCATTCCATACTCATTGTACTGTCACCTACTTTATAACTTTTTCTATGGTATAAAACTTGTCATGATTGTTGAGAATCACATTCTTATATCAGTACTTTACTACATACGTAATGTGAGGTGGAAGTAAGTTAGTTTCAAACTTGTAGCCTTGTTAGTTGTGGTGTGTCATAATTAGTGGGCTACCTGTGTATGCAACATTGCTCGCAATATTGTTCCAGCGAGAGTCTTCAACATACTGCAATAATAATTGTTATGTAATACTGTACATGCCGGCAATATTATTATAAGAAAATATAGAGGGTCCGCAACCAGGATTGAACATATTGGAAGTAAAGACGCTCTCTGGTTGATAATCAGGATTTATTTGAGCTTTTGACTACTAGGCTGTAGTTACTAGTACTGTTTCTGTCATTCGATAAAGACTACAGCCTAGTAGTCAAAAGCTCAAATAAATCCTGATTATCAACCAGAGAGCGTCTTTACTTCCAATATTATTATAGTGTAATGTTGCATGCATCTATACGACATTAGTCCACAGGGTCGTCCACAGGCAGCCCAAGCAATAGACTTCTGGAGGCCTTTTATCAAGAACATGTTTATTTCAATAAATTCTATTAAAACTTATCTGAGTTGTTTATTGTGTCTTATTTTATCATCCAGTACAGTTTCAGCTCGATCCGAGGCCTATTTACGAATACTGTACAGGATGATAAAATAAGACACAATAAACAACTCAGATAAGTTTTAATTAATAGAATTTATTGAAATAAAAATGTTCTTCATAAAAGGCCTCCAGAAGTCTATTGCTTGGGCTGGCTGTGTATTAGTCCCTCTTGGTCTAACACCAGAGATAACACACTCATTGTAGAAACACTCCGAGCCACTTTGAAAAGATTGAGGTGCAACTCTTGTGCACAATATTTTGCTGACAATTAACATCCAGTGTGTGTGGATCTTGTTGCTGGCAACTCTTGTGCATTAATCATATTGCCAGAAATATTGCGCTCAATGTTGCACCGCCATTAGAATCTACTAACCTGTAAGCCAATTAGCCACTTTAGAGACGAGCGGAGGACTGGGAACGAGTTTTAAGAATTAATCTAATTAAAAAATGAACCCCATCACAAGAAAGAGCATATCAGAATTAGTAAGTTTTAGGAGTTTGATAGGGTTTGGAGAAGCAGCAACTGAACTGCAGACATTTAAAAACTGCAAAAATTACAAAGAAATGTATGGTTACTCGGGATAAGCGTCCCTACTAAACATACATTTCTTTGTAATTTTTCCGATTTTTGGAAAGCTGTTACTTGCTCAATATCTAACAAAACCTTTTGAAACTTTGTAAACTTACTAATTCTGACATGCTCTTTCTTGTGATGGGGTTCATTTTTTAATTAGATTAATTCTCAAAACTCGTTCCCAGTCCTTTACTCGTTTCTAAAGTGGCTAATAATAACCTTCACAGTGTGAATAATGTAAGTGGCTTGTGATCAAAACCCAAATTCTCCTTTGAAACTCAAAGAAATTAGAGGAGAATTAAGATTTTGATCAGAGATCGCTTGTTCTACCCTGTCGGTATATATATTTATGGGAATCAAGTTTAATAATCTGTTAAGATCAAAATCTAAATTCTCCTTGAAGCTGTTTGTATTCTAGAGGAGAATTTATATTTTGATCAAGGCGCATAAATGACCTGATCAAAATCTAAATTCTCCTGCATACTCTTAGAACCAATCAATCAATTTATTTAAGGTCGTGACGTGAGATGTGGAGAATTTTGAGTTTGATCAAATCACGCGCACAGGTTCAATTATAGAGATTATATTATAATTCTTTATCAGGGTTGTTCTTCACACACCATTTATTCCAAACATTTTCCACTCAAATCATATTTTATACTTGTACTTGTTAAAACCTTTGCCTTTATATGAATCAAATGCTTGCTATACCTTGCTCTTAGGCCCTCTTGCTGTCAGTCATGTTTCTAAACCAAATTGCCCTATATCACTATGACGTCACATCAAAACAATCTATTTAATTGTTTAAACGCTAAGGATCATGGTCTCGAGAGGGGGACAAAACAGCAACAACACTTTAAGGATTTCCCAAATAAATGTATTTTACAGACCGTCTGAAAGCGATAAAAGTCACCAAACACAGTAAATATTGTGGGAATATTTCACTAAGGTGCAGTATTGCAGAAAGATTAAGGAAATTGACACAACTTCGTTCGTCGTTTTCTAATATAGTTGATTGAGTTTGCATCATTTTTCCGCAATATCGCACCTGACACTCGAATATTGTAACCTACCGCAATTCTGTATTGCATTTATACATTACTATATTCCCTAGAGCTCCCTTAGATTCAATCTTCTTGACATGTGGTTATGACGTTTGCGCATATCCTGTGACGTCATTTGTCTTTTAAAGTGACGTCACTAATATTAATCATTTTAAATGTCATTCACGGCACTTATACTCGTATGAAATGAAGGTATTTAAAAGAATCCTACCACGTGATATAATAATAATAATTAGATGTGTGCACAATATGGTGCGACATGCAAATATTTATTGATGGTTGAAAATGATAGTTTGTATAATTTAAGTGTGTTCAAGGTTCTATCCAAATCGTCTACAATAATTATTACACAATAAACGAATGATCACAAATGCTCTATGTGGGATTGATTCTCTTGGGTGTCCCTTTTTTTTTTTAGGGGGGGGGGGGGGGGGGGGGGGGGGTTGGGGGGGGGGGGGGGGGGATTTATTTATATAGTGCTATTTCGAGTAGTCCAATAATAGTCCTTTACAATGTCTTATGTACCAAAAGTATATAGACCCCTAAATGCCATGCATATAAATAACAAATAATGATGCTGATAATATTTATTCTTAATGAGTTTGTTCGTTTCTTCAACCAAAACATTTTTATTTCAAAACCAAGCTTTCGGACACATGCATGGTCCATCTTCAGGGTGTAAAATGGTAGTAATTCGTCAAAACTAACGGCTATTACGTTGTAAACTACAATTGAAGGGTTGTCCATGAAAACGGCCTAAGTGACTATTTTGATGATTTTCAAAATGTTATGCAATTGCTTCAAAAATACACCTACTGGCTTCTAAATACCTATATCAACATGATTTGGTGTATATGCAAATTAGGAAACTTTTACGTGTTGTTCACCAATAACAAACCTTCAGATGTGAATGATTTCAACCTTTCACTTCCAGAGATTTTAGAAGTTTTTAGCGAATTTTGTTGCCATGGAAATCTTGACAGTTCTGAAAGCCCACGGGCTCAGGTTCTGACGTAATCTTTCTCTTGTCATGGATCGCCACGAGGAACAGCATCTCGTAGCTACTAGGAGCGGTCAATTTTGCATTCTTAGAGTGTTTTATAGCCATTATTCACCACAGAAGCCCCCAGGACAGCATCATTAAGCTTGACTGGTGTGGTAGAGACCGTTCTCCTGGAAGAACTCAGGAGTTTAGATACGAATTGACGAACACATTTCGACATTGCCGTTTGGAAATCCAAAATGGCGGACTCAAAGTGAAATCGTCTCTGGTCTTTCCCGAGTGTGCTCGACACTCTCTATATTCTCTAAAAGAGGGAAAGAGGGATTTTCGGGGGAGATCTATTCCGAAATTCCAGTGATGTTTTCCGGCAGTCCCTTTTCGGGCGTGCAGAAGGAAAACACTTGTTAGGCGAAAGTGGTCCTAAGGAATGGCTATTGTTCGGCGATTAAAATGGAAAGAGAGGCAAAATTCACGACTATATCAAGACGAGAGGATGGAAGTTTGCTGAGAAAGTGTGCGTTTTGTTTCGCAAAGGATGTATTTTGGAAGAAAATCCAAGTCAAATGTCCTGGTCCATTTTCGAGGTGTAAAATTGCGTCAAAAACCAGGCATTTTTGATTTTTATGGCAAATTAACAAAATTGAACTAATGCCCAGAAATCGGACCTGTAAGTCAGTTTAAAAAAGGGTTAAAATAAGGGGTGGAGAGTTATCTAGTTGTCACTAAAAACTGGTCAGGAGATCGATGTTACGAAAATTCAAAGAAAGTTTGAATTTTTTACAAAGCAGTAATCGATTTTTTACGGGCCGGTTTTCGGGCGCCGTGGGAGTCAAAGGTTAACAATGGATAATTTTGCTCACAGAAAGTGAGAACTATTTAAGCATTTTGATACATAGCCATGGGAAGTATTTAAACCTTTTATAACCTACAATATAATTTGAAGGAGAGTCGGGGTTCCGTGCAGTAACTGCCTAAGTGATCTCTGATCTAAATCTAAATTCTCCTCGAGAATTCTTTGAATTTTCAAGGAGATTTTGGGTTTTGATCACAAGTCACTAAGTGATCTCTGATCAAAAACCTAAATTCTCCTCAACCGATTCTTTGAATTTTCAAGGAGATTTTTGGGTTTTGAATCACAAGTACACTAAGTGATCTCTCTGATCAAACCTAATTCTCCTCAAGATTCTTTTGAATTTTCAAGGAGGTTTTGTGTTTTGAATCACAAGTCACTAACTAAGTGATCTCTGATCAAACAATAACCTAAATTCTCCTCAGATTCTTTGAATTTTTGCAAGGAGATTTTTGGGTTTTGATCACAAGTCACTAAGTGATCTCTGATCAAACACCTAAATTCTCCCTCAAGATTCTTTGAATATTCAAGGAGATTTTGGGTTTTGATCACAAGTCACTAAGTGATCTCTGATCAAAAACCTAAATTCTCCTCAAGAGTCTTTTGAATTTTCAAGGAGATTTTGGGTTTTGATCACAAGTCACTAAGTGATCCCTGATCAAACCTAAATTCTCTCCTCAAGATTTCTTTGAATTTTCAAGGAAATTTTGGGTTTTGATCACAAGTCCACTAAGTGGATCTCTGATCAAAACCTAACTTCTCCTCAATATTCTTTGAATTTTCAAGGAGATTTTTGTGTTTTGAGTCACAAGTCACTAAGTGAATCTCTGATCAATTAACCTAAACATTCTCGCTCAAGATTCTTTGAATTTTCAAGGAGATTTTGGGTTTGGATCACAAGTCACTAAGTGATCTCTGATCAAAACCTAAATTCTCCTTGAAACACTCTTTGAATTTCAAAGGAGCTCAGATATTAATTTGTCAATCCACAGACAACACGCGCACTGACAATGAATGTTTCAAAACGACCATTGATGTCCGCGTAACGGCAATCTACGATGTGAAAACAGTGTGAAGTGGACCGTCATAGATTGCTGTCATGGAAGTCACCGCTCATTTCGAACAGTCATTCGGTCAGTGCGTGCGCCGTCCGTGTTAGATAAAAAAACGTCCCGTGCTGCTCTTAAAAGCTCTCTATTATTATCATAAGTGACATCCAATCAAATCAAAAGTCAAAAGACTTTATTTTTGCTTGAGGGGAAAGACACTACAGAAAGACGTGAATATTCATCATACGATAACTCGTGGTGACATTACACTGTGGCTTCTAGCACTGGATCCGTACCATAGTTTAGATTGTTTCTTACATAACTTAGCTAAATTTACTTATACAATGAATTGATGTTACCCATTAGCTTACGATAAGTTTATTGTGTCTCCGGTCTCATTTACCGCAACATTTGAAAGGGCACTCCCTGCAAGAACAAGCCCCCAAGTTATCTCTTATCGAGATCTAACAATGGATGTCTCTAGAATCTTGTCAGAATTTCAAGATCGAGATGTTGGGTGTCGCTATTCACAAGGTGGCTTACATCACGGATTCACATACTGTGCTATCAGATCGGAACTAAATAACTTAATCCGCTGAGATGACTTGTCATGATGTTTATCAATAGTAAAAGTTGGGTTTTGCTCACAAGCATCACTTCGGTTTATGCTCTAAGCAGGGGATCACTTAAATGTGCTCAGTATCCATCGGTAAGCAAGTTCCACCAAAACTTCCGATCACACATCAGTAACTAGAATATTGCAGAGGATTTGAGTTTACCCATTTTGTCTTTGCATGACATATAATATCGCCAAGAGTGCCATATGTGGTGATAGTCCAAAGTATCACTATTCTTCTGCATCAACCCATTGGACCAAAGAGTTCATCAAGCAAGATTTTCTTTTTTGCAGCCGGTTGACCTTATGGCGAGGGTATATCTACGCTTTTATAAAATCCTACAAGTGGCACGTGTTAGTCCCCGACGGACTTTTGAACGTCAAAGTTTATGATTTTAGAATATAATTTCTTTTTGTCTTTTAATCATCTAGAAGGTTGTAAGTGTTTATGTGTACCGAATTGTCACAGACACCAAACACTATTGTATGCATTGCTGGGGTTTGTTAAAAGGGTCTATACAGTTTTTAAATTGGAGATAATATTGTCAAAACTGCTTAGTATTATTAGTATCTCATTGGTTATAACACTCTCGTACTCAGTCTTCCAATGTATTTGCCGCAGACTGGACTACAATCGAACCTCTACTAACCACCACCTCCCCACAACGGCCACCTCTCTGTAACGGCCAAGGTGTTTTGTCCTGGCCACCAGCCTGCCCGTACATTTATTTATTTTTTGAAACCTGCCCCTCACAATGGCCACCTCTACACAATGGCCACAAAAGTTCACCCGACGTGGCCGTTGTGGAGAGGTTTGACACTCTATTCCATCCTTGAAAAACACTTTGACTCAGAAGGACTTCTAGTTAACTGAACAAACTGCCATCTTTTTGTCCATGATTCCACGCGTGGATTTCTGCGCACCCATTCCATACTCATTGTACTGTCACCTACTTTATAACTTTTTTCTATGGTATGAAACTTGTCATGATTGTTGAGAATCACATTCTTATATCAGTACTTTACTACATACGTAATATTGAGGTGGAAGTAAGTTACTTTCAAACTTGTAGCCTTGTTAGTTGTGGTGTGTCATAATTAGTGGGCTACCTGTGTATGCAACATTGCTCGCAATATTGTTCCAGCGAGAGTCTTCAACATACTGCAATAATAATTGTTATGTAATACTGTACATGCCGGCAATATATTATTATAAGAAAATATAGAGGGTCTGCAACCAGGATTGAACATATTTGGAAGTAAAAGATGCTCTCTGGTTGATAATCAGGATTTATTTGAGCTTTTGACTACTAGGCTGTAGTTACTAGTACTGTTTCTGTCATTCGAGAAAGACTACAGCCTAGTAGTCCAAAGCTCAAATAAATCCTGATTATCAACCAGAGAGCGTCTTTACTTCCAATATTATTATAGTGTAATGTTGCATGCATCTATACGACATTAGTCCACAGGGTCGTCCACAGGCAGCCCAAGCAATAGACTTCTGGAGGCCTTTTATGAAGAACATGTTTATTTCAATAAATTCTATTAAAACTTATCTGAGTTGTTTATTGTGTCTTATTTTATCATCCTGTACAGTTTTCAGCTCGATCCGAGGCCTATTTACGAATACTGTACAGGATGATAAAATAAGACACAATAAAATGAACTCAGATATAAGTTTTAATAGAATTTATTGAAATAAAAATGTTCTTCATAAAAGGCCTCCAGAAGTCTATTGCTTGGGCTGCCTGTGTATTAGTCCCTCTTGGTCTAACACCAGAGATAACACACTCATTGTAGAAACACTCCGAGCCACTTTGAAAAGATTGAGGTGCAACTCTTGTGCACAATATTTTGCTGACAATTAACATCCAGTGTGTGTGGATCTTGTTGCTGGCAATGTTGTAGGGTTGGACACGCATTAATCATATTGCCAGAAATATTGCGCTCAATGTTGCACCGCCATTAGAGTCTACTAACCTGTAAGTGGCTTGTGATCAAAACCCAAATTCTCCTTTGAAATTCAAAGAAATTAGAGGAGAATAAAGATTTTGATCAGAGATCGCTTGTTCTACCTGTCGGTATATATATTTATGGGAATCAAGTTTAATAATCTGTTATGATCAAAATCTAAATTCTCCTTGAAGCTGTTTGTATTCTAGAGGAGAATTTATATTTTGATCACAAGGCGCATAAATGACCTCTGATCAAAATCTAAATTCTCCTGCATACTCTTAGAACCAATCAATCAATTTATTTAAGGTCGTGACGTGAGATGTGGAGAATTTTGAGTTTGATCAAATCACGCGCACAGGTTCAATTACAGAGATTATATTATAATTCTTTATCAGGGTTATTCTTCGCACACCATTTATCCAAACATTTTCCACTCAAATCATATTTTATACTTGCATGTACTTGTTAAAACCTTCGCCTTTATATGAATCAAATGCTTTGCTATACCTTGCTCTTATGTGCCCCTCTTGCTGTCAGTCCATGTTTCTAAACCAAATTGCCCTATATCACTATGACGTCACATCAAAACAATCTATTTAA